>JBBMKE010412946.1:0-11473 GCA_037834125.1 Lippia alba | reverse complement strand
AAATACCCTGTTGTGACCACTTGTGACCAACCAAAATTTGGTTGCTATTGCTTTCAGCAACAAATTTCTTACTTTTAGCCACCATAAAAAATGGTTGCTGAAACTATTTTTTGTTGTAGTGTTATATGACTATGTTATATAGTGTTTTCCGTTTTGGCATGTGTATGTGTCTGCGCTTCCGTTGTGAATTGTACATTCACCACTCCTTTCGCTAAATCGTAGAATCCTAAAGTGTAGAAACAATTTATAAGTAGATTCGAAGTTAACAAAATAAGAGCATTGAATTTATTGTTTTAATTATGCATTTCATTTCTTATTTCACTAATCTTATTTTAATTTTACATTTCATCTCTTGTTTTACGTATCCACACGCTAAATGTATTGATAGACAACCATAACAAATTATTTTGCTCTAAATTTTTTGTTTTAATTATGTATTTCAACTCCAATATTCACTCGCTCCACACACCATATATATATATATATATATATATATATATATATATTAACGAACATGATGCGGAATATAAATTACAAAAGAGATTCAAAGGGAAATTGCAAATTTAGTATACTAATTCAACAAATTCAGAGATTTTGGTAAATTAGATTTTCTAGTGACAAAATAGAAGTGTAACTTAAAAAATCATACAATTTAATGCTCTTGTTGACTGAAATCCAATTTTGCCCGCTGAAAATCTTACCCGATTTTACATGTGGCGAAAACCTAATTCGCACGTGTAAATTTCGGCGGGCAAAAGAAGTTTCTGATAAAAAAAGTGCATTAAATTACTTAATTTCGGAAATACAATCTTATTTTACTATCAGAAAATAAAATGTACCAAAAATACTGAATTGAATGGGTTGATATACTAAGTTTATAATTTCTCCAAAAATTCAAACTCAAAAACCTGGATTCCAACTTGGGGATGAGGTGGTTATGAAAACACATGAATTTTCCACTTCGGGCTCTTGTCATCTTGTGGGTATTGTAATTAGCTTATAGTTTCTTCACAGTTTCATCTTGTGAGGGTATATATAAATTGTGTATAAATCTCTGTTTGGCTTATAATTGGTCTGTATCTCTATGCAAGTGCAATTAACTTGTATGGTGTGTGTTGCCGAAGCGTGAGAAAATTTTTATAATGTTTAAAATTATCTATATCTATATCTATATTTATATCTATATCTATCTATCTATCTATCTATCTATCTATCTATCTATCTATCTATCTATCTATATTATAAAAGCACGTAAATTTCTTTCAAAATGTTGATCCTAAAATAACCTCATGATAATTATGTTAATAGTTATTAGTTAGGGATAATTATGTAAATACATATTATAAATTATTTATTTAAATACATTAAAAAGTACTTATTAACTTAAAATAGAACTCTTGATAGAAGAAAATTATTCTAATATTAAGTAGGTTATGAAATTGATAAAACAAACTAATTAAATAAAAAAAAGTTTACATAATATTTTAAATTATTCTAATCAAACTCTTTTAAAAATAGTTTTAAAAGCTTTATGGAATGGTTTAACAAAGAAATATAATTTCAAACCAGCACTATTAACATTCTCATGGTGAAGATTTATATTCTAATATAAGATTCTAAAAAATTCTCATCGAGAAAAATAATTATATAAATACATATTATAAATTATTAATTTAAAATATTAAAAAAATTACTTATTGTGGCTTAAAATATAAATTTTCGTACAGTAAAATTAAGACTCCTTTAACTTATAAAAAAAGTTATAAGTAGTTCAACAAGAATTCTTTAATGTTAATATATTAGTTAAATGTATTTAGAATTAATAATATAAGTTACTCATTTTTTCTGTTTAAAGCCTACAATTTAAAATTTTTATTGTAATGAGAAGTGTCTAATGAATTATAAGATAATAAATTAATTCATTTTATAAATTTGACAATTGGATATTTTCAATAGCGTATTGTTAAAGTGTGTATTTCATTTTTATACAAATATGATATATAGGAGTTTTATAATAACATATTTTATGATTGAAAAATTCTTTTAACAATATACAATGGAAAAAATACAATTTGATAAAATATATAAGATTTTAATTTGATATTATATTTGTATAGTCCCTGAATATTTAGCTAATTGTATTAAAATTTTGTCATTTCAAAGCCTACAATTTGAAATGCTATCAGAATAATAGATAGCTAATGAATTAAAAGATAACAAACCTAATTAACATTATATATTTTATATTTATATAAAGATCATATATATGGAGTTTCAAAAGCTTACTACTTGTGTTTTAAGGGGAATGCTATCCGTTCTAATCATATTCAGAGGAAAGATTATTGGGATTAGTTTGTACAATGCTAATTGATGTACAAGTGATATGATTTTCTCTCTAGTTGGTCATATATAGCCTAAAACATAAGTGGTGGGCCCTATTGATGATGCACGTGAATTACACATATCTTTTTCATCCAAAAATTAACAACTAATCAAAAAATATTTTTAAAAGTTTGGGACTAAAAAGTTCTAATGACAATAACTGTGCACACAATGCAACGATTCACACCATTTGAGGCTAAAATTGTACTATTTTCGTATTAATCTAATATAAGTGTACTGAAGTGATGAATACAATCTCAAAAAAAAAAAATTATCATCAAAAGGTATATATTATTTGTCTCTACATACACTCACAAATGATCATATTTAAGAAATATTAATCATTAATAGACTATGAACATGATCAAACATAGTGATTACAATATTAATTGATGTTAAATGTGTGATTAAGAAGAAAATGACCGAATTCTTAGACTCCCCCTCTCTGAACCCTAACCCTAAACTACACGTCTCCCATGCATAAGCCGCCGGACGCGGCACACGACCCTCCTCTGGCGACGGCGGAAGGGCCTGCACAGCAGAATGTCCCAAGGCGCTCCTACGCTGCAACCACTTCTGCAGCAAAGACACCATCTATTCCCCGTTTTGGGAAATTACATGTCTTCAACAAATCGTCAACTAAGAAATCCTATGGAGTGGTTTCAGAACGCGATGGGATTCCGCACATCCAGCTTTCGGATGAGGAGATTGACGAATTATCAGAGCCTTTTCGATTTGCTTTGATCGGAAAGTTCTTGCATGGATACCCTACCATGACTCCACTTCATGAACTCTTCATGGAGTTGGAACTAAAAGGAGAGTTCAAATTGGGAGTTATGAATATCAAGCACGTCCTAATCAGATTGAATTGCGAGGAAGATTACTCTAAAATCTGGTTACGACGTATCGTAAATTTTGATGGATACCCTATGAGGGTGCTCAAATGGACGCCAACCTTCAACCCGAAAATCAAATCATCCATAGCACCAGTCTGGATCCGACTACCCTCCCTGAAGACATAATTTTTCAATCCAGATATGCTGCATGATATTGTCAAACAGATTGGCGAACCTTTAGGTTTTGATGACGGCGCCCTGGATTGCAATCGCCTTGATTATGCTAGAGCTTGTGTGGAGCTTGACCTGTTAAAACCGTTGAAAACAAAAATCAGTATAGGTTTTAATGGCGGTACCCTAATCCAACCGATGGTCTATGAACGACTACCGACATATTGCAGAAAGTGCTTGCGTTTGGGACATGACAAGAAGGAATGCCACGATACTGTTAATCTTGAAGAAGAACAACAAGATTTAAGGCAGATGATCCAAGAAAAAAAGGGACGTGACCACAAAACAACTTGCAAAGATGGCAGCCAATAAAGACAAAGGGAAAAAATCGGACCTCATAGATACTTTGGATGGGAAGGAAAAAAGATCAGCAACTAAACAAGCAGGTGCAACAAAAGGAACTGATTTGGAGGCAAAAAATCAACAACAAGGATGGGACTGAGTCGGGTGCGAGCAGCAAAAATAACCAGGATACTGTCCAGCTTTCTGCTACTGCACAAGAGAATACGTTGGTTGATCTGACTAAGCACCAAGAAACTGCACAAGGTAACGATGAACAACAATATGTGCTTGAGCATCAGGGAGAAATAATCGTTTCAGAAGAGAACCAGGTTCTAAGGCACATGATGGAAATGAAGGAAATAAATCTTCTGATGAGGAATAGAGATCCGAGAGCGAACTAGATAAGGAACCTCTGGAACAAGATACCGAGAGTGAACCAGAAAAGGGACCTATGGAAGAAGATGGAGACACACTTGCAGATTCTAAAAAGCTTGCCCTACACAAGACCTTTAACTCAGATGACGAGAGGGGAGGCGGCTTCACTCCAGTAGTGCAAAAGAAACGTTCGGGTAGACCTCCAAAGAATGCAAACACGGCCTCTAAAGGAGCGACGTAGTCGTTGGCCATCAGCAAGGTTTTACCATGATACAAAAAAAACATGATTTGGAACGTGAGGGGCATGGGCAAACTGGATCATTGCCGCACCCTCAAAAAATGTGTCAAGAGAATAATTTCCAGTTTCTCGCTATCTTAGAACCCTTGATTGATTTAGATAATTCTGCTATGTGCTGCTTTTTTAATTTTAATAATATTATTAACAATTGTTCTAATCATATCTACTTTTTTTCTTGCGAGGATTTGGAAGTCGAAGTATTAAAGGACGAGAGGCAGTTTCTTCATCTTCGTATCACTTGGAAAACGACGGATAAATCTTGCTTAGTTACCATTGTATATGCACGTTGTAACACAGTGGCCAGATGACAAATATGAGAGTTTTTTGCTGATCAGAATGTCAACGATGTCCCATGGATCATTGGTGGTGATTTTAACACTGTTATATCTCTGTCGGAGACTAAAAATGCTTTGGATGTTGATTTTCAAGCTATGTCTGAATTCAACGAGTTTATCGGCGAGTGTAGCCCGATAGAGCCACCTTATGAGGGATCGGACTTCACTTGGACTAACAAAAGGGTGTGGAAGAGACTCAACCGAGTCCTTTTTAATGAACCATGGTGTGAGCTCTTCCCTCAAACTAATGTGAAACATCTAGCGAAGAGCGACTCGGAGTACTGCCCGCTTTTGCTTTGCATGAATGACAATACCCCAGCTCACCCTGTATCATTCCGGTTCTAGGAGATGTAGCTTAGGCATCGCAATCTTCGACCTACAGTGATAGAAAACTGGGAGCAGCTAATTGAGACTATTGGAATGAGAAAGTTGGCAGATAAACTCAAGAGATTAAAAATCCATCTTAAAGGGTGGAATAAAAATGTCTTTGGCAACGTTTTTGATAAAGTTAAAGAGGCAGAAATAGAAGAACTGGAGGCTGAAAAAGAGTACGAGAGAAATCAAACTGATGCTTCTCTTACGAAATGGAACAAAAAGATTGTAGACTGAAAAATAGTTCTGGCCATGGAGGAAGACTTCTGGAGACAGAAATCTGCTTGCACATGGTTAGAGGCCGAGGAAAGGAAGACTAAATACTTCCATGCTCTCGTCAAGAAGAGAAGATTTCGAGGAAGAATTAACTCTATCCGAGTTGGAGATACAGAGATAACTGACCAAGATTTGATAAGAGATTCGGCAAAATTGTATTTTAAAGAGCTTTTAACCGAAAGTGACCCAGGTTGTCTTGATTTTGCAGGTTGCGATAACATAAAAAAGGTCCTTACAGATGAGGATAATGCAGCGCTGGAAAGAACTCCCACTAGGGATGAGATTCGGAAAACCGTCTTCGAAATGAACCCTAGTAGTGCTGCGGGAGCAGATGGGTTCATTGTATTGCTCTATCAAATGTTCTAGGAAACAATTAAAGAAGATGTTGCTGAAGCTGTATTCGAATTCTTCAATGGAGCCAAAATTCCCAATGGCATTTACGGCTACATCAGTCGTCCTTATTCCCAAAAAAGAAAATCCGGCTCATTGGAGCGATTACCGTCCCATAAGCCCCTGCAATGTTTTCAATAAAATTATAACCAAGCTTATTAATAATAGACTTGTTATGATCCTGCCTAAATTAATTTATGACAATCAGAGCGGTTTTGTGCAGGGAAGGGATATTGGTGACACATACTTTTGGCGCAAGAAATGGCACATGCATTGGACGATAAAAGCATAATAAAAATGTTATGATAAATTTTGATATGGCTAAGGCATATGACAGATTACGCTGGGATTTCTTATACAACATGCTTCAAGCTAAAGGATTTTCTCTTAAGTGGATTGATTAGATTAAACGGTGTATCTCTCATTGCTGGTTCTCGGTGTTGATTAATGGAATATCCTCCGGGATCTTCCAATCATCTAGAGGGATTCGATAAGGCGATCCGCTTTCACCTTCACTCTTTGTGATTGCATCGGTCTACTTAGCTTGTTCTTTGAACAAATTCATGGACCAACAGCCCCGTGCGCGATTTAGGACTTCTTCGAATATGTACATCTCGCATTTGGCTTATGCGGATGATACATTAATCTTCACGAACAGTCGTCCCATTTCTATCCAGGGGGTTAAAAATATTATTTTTAATTATGAAGAGTTATCTGGCCAAAAAGTTAACACTAACAAAAGCGTTTTCGTGGTAGGTAATAATAACAATGCTGCAGCGGCCGAAGTCAAGCACGTACTGGGATACAACCAAGAAACATTGCCTATTAAATACTTAGGAGCTCCGCTTTATCGAGAATTGAAAACAGTTAGCTTATATGATGAGTTGTTAGGGCGGATCCGGGACCGTATTAACGGATGGGAAAGTGCTTATTTATCCCATGGCGGGCATTTACAACTCATCAAATCTATCCTCTTGGCTCTGCCAACACACTTGTTTAAGATTATTGAACCCCCGAAATCACACATAAACAAAATTGAGCTGATGATAAACAGGTTCTTTTGGGGTACTAGAGAAGGGAACAAAAAGTTGCACTGGTCGTCTTGGAAACGGTGCTTTTTTCTAGTGGATAAAGGTGGATTGGGAGTTAGGTCTATCGACGATGTCGTTCGAGCTTATACGTATAAGCTATGGTGGCGCATGAGAACATCCAACTCATTATGGGCAAGATACATGGAAAGCAGATATTGGAGAGATGTACATCCTAAGCCAGTAGCAATTTACCATTCTCTAATATGGCAGAGAATCAGCAAAGTCCGACATCAGGTGGAAGAAGAAATGTTTTGGAGTCTAGGAAATGGGAACGTGCACTTCTGGGAAGATTCTTGGGGCAGTGAGAAACCAATTACGACGAAGATAATTGGTACAGTAGGTAACGAAAAAGTGAAAGATTTCTTAACAGATGGTGAATGGGATAGGAATAAATTACTACAAGTTCTGGAACAAGAGAGGGTGGACGAGATATGCAAGGTGGCTATCCGGAAAAATTCAGAGGATAAATGTGCTTGGAAGTTGAATAGTAAAAGGGTGGTTTCATTGAAATTCTCTTGGGATAAAATACGTTGCAGAGCTGAAACTTCGGATTTGTACAAAGCAATTTGGTCAACTAACTTAACACCTACAATCATGGTGTTTCTCTAGAGACTCCTACATGATTGGATCCCTGTTGATGAAAGGTTGCACAGAAAAGGAATTTTATTCCCTTCAAAATGTGCTTGTTGCAATGAGCAGGAGACAATCAGCCATGTGTTTATCAAGAACAATAAGATCAAAGAGGTTTGGTCATTTTTTAACAACTTATTCAACGTGCAGGTGATAGATACAAATTCTATTCAAGCACTACTCAATGGTTGGATACGCTCTTTGCCATTCAGCGCTGAAAAGCACATAAGAATCGTAATCCCAACATTAATCCTTTAGTTTGCTTGGACTGAGAGGAATAGAAAGAAGCATCAGGAGAAGAGGTTCTCAGCATACAATATAAAAAGACAAGTGTTGACTCATCTATCTCAACTCCATGAGATTGGGAGAATTAAAGGAGAATGGTGGCGGGGTGATGGTAGCATAGCTTGCAATTTTGGTACAGTCCTCCAACCTATTCGGCACCGGCAGTGAAGATAGTAAGGTGGCTAAAACCTCAGCAACAACACTTCAAAATCAACACAGATGGATCGTCACTTGGGAATCCCGGACCAGCAGGGATTGGAGTAGTCCTTCGAGATCATAACGGAAAGGTATTGGTTGCTTATAGTGCTAGAATTGGAACAACATCCAATATTCATGCGGAAATGGCAGCACTTGTTAAAGGAATTATGCTTGCTAGATCCTTTGGAGTGAATGAGGTATGGGTAGAACTTGATGCCAAAGTAATTATAGATATGGTTCGCAGAGGAACGTCCGGATATTGCAGAGTCCAAAAACTTCTAAATCAGTTTCAAAATGCCACCAGAGATACCCAAATTCGCCTTACCCACATCTATCGTGAAGGGAACATGGTGGAAGATTTCCTAGCAAAACATGGCGCGAAGACGCAAGCTGAATGGTCTTATCCTGAGGTAGATATGGAGCCTCAGCTAAAAGGTTTAATACAGATGGATCAATGGGGAATACCGAACTTAAGACTACGATGAGGAAGTCTATGGATATTCCTATGGTAATTTATTGCCTCCAGGAGAGATTAATTTCAGACCCTGGTTCTTTAATGGTTTACCATACGTTGGGTTTAAGTAGTTGTAATTTGCACAATATCTATTTTTCTGTCATTCTCATTTATTCAGATGACTACACTAATGCATTTGGCACGAGAATTGTTTTCTCTTGTTCGCAGGATTTAAGGCGTGTATCTAAGGACAATGACATGAGCATGGCTGGACACAAAGTTTCCCGTAAAGGGATAGTATGTAACTTGGTAATTGACGGCTTTTCTAAATACTCACCGAATTCCATGGCCAATAATCTCAAGGATGTCAAATTCTTTGATATCAGGGATCGCACCAAAGACACAACCTTGATGAGATGGAGAAGAGGGCATAGTTGTAGATCCGTGCAGAGATGGAAGAGACTGCATGGTCAACTAACATTGTTGTTACCAATATTTATGCCTTAATGTACCACATTGTCATCAATAATATTAGGGGTAGGCATTACGCGTATTCGAGTATTTTAGATCCACGGATTGCTTCCCATTGTATACTTTCTTCGGTGATCAATAAAGGAGGTGAGGACCTCATCTAAAAATCTCACGGTCTCCTTGACCGATTCTCCCCCCCAAAAAAAAGTGTGATTAAGAAGTATAGAAGAATATTGAGAATTGGTTGAGAGGACGCAGAGCAAAGACGAGTAGATAGGGTTCTATCACGTTGGTGGTCAAGAGAGAGATAAATAGTGACCATAAAGGAAGTAATGATATGAAATTAAGAGGTTTGAATGAGGTTTATACTTAACATAAAGATAATTGGTACATATTACCAATCAAAGATTTTGTGTTATAACCACACATATCTTTTCTATCAAAAAATTAGCAACGAACCTAAAAGTATTTGTGAAAATTTGGGACTAAAAAGGTTAATGAAAATAACGATGCACACTATGCAACGATTTGCACCTTTTGAGGCTAATATTGTACTATTTTCATATAAATCTAATATAAATGTATTAGCTAGAATGATGAATACAAGCTCAAAAATAAAATTTATATTATCGAACGAAACACATTACCCTTCTCTACATGCTAGAATGATGAATATAAGCTCAAATAATCGTGTTTAAGAAATATTAATCTAGTAGATTAAGAATATAATCAAACGTGACGATGAAAACATTAATTGATGTTAAATATGCAGTATTGAGACGTACAAAAGAAGAGTAAGAGTTGGTCGAAAGGACCTAGAGAGCAAATATGACTAGATAGGACCCTATCATGCTAGTTGCCAATAGAGATATACAGTGGTCATGAAAGAAGTCATTGCATGAAATTAGAAGGTTTGAATGAGGCTTATACTTAACCCAAAAAATAATTAGTACATATTACCAATAACAATTTTTTATTATAATTAATCAATTAATAAAAACAAATAATTAAATTTCAAATGAGATCTCATTATTAAATTTAAATTTAAAATATTTGATGTTTTTAATAATTTTATTTTAATAATTTAATAATTAAAATTTTAAATCGTATATTTAATGTGCAACACACATTATTTTTACTAATTATTATATTATAAAAGTAAAATAGAGTTTTTTGATTTCCTACAAATTGTTGTTTGCCCAAAATATCCTAATGATTATACTTTTAACAATGTTTAATTAAAAGGTGAATTGTTAAATACATCTATTTATTATTCCATCTAAAATTTTAAAATCAACTTATGAGTTTTCCATGGTTCTTTAATAAATTAGAATTAAAACTCTTTCAATCTACGAAAAACATATAGAGTATCATAGTGAGATCGTTTTAAATTATTAATTATAATTTACAGTTAATATATGAACTATAATTGGATACAATCTATTAAGTAAATGAATTTATCAGGTGAGAAAAAATATCATCCACAAAATATGAAATCTTTGAAAATATAACTTTAAGTTTGACTATTACAAATATACTAAGGTAAGTAATTAAAAGTTTGTCATACATTTAATAAAAAAAATGACTCTTTAAGTTTGAATTAATGCTCTAAAACAACAATTAGTGAACACTTTTCAATGATACTTTAAGGTTTTGTTTTTATTTTTTATTTAAGAGAATGAATGTTACGTTGGTTCCCAAACTACCCCCAACGAAGTTTTAAGTTTTGTTTTTTTACACGCACACCCAAGCGGAGATTTAAACCCGGGACCTCGCCTTTAAGAATGAATCTATTTACCGCTTGGACTTACCTCTGTTGGCACCCAACAAAGTTTTAAGTTGAAACTATTGTTCTAATAAAATAGTCAATTAACACTTTCTAATGCGCTCGGAAAATAAAAAAAGAACAAGAAAATTTTTTAAAAAGAATTTTCAAAGTGTTATATATAAGACAAACAAGATAAATATTGAAATAGATTTGAAGAAAGAATTGATGGCGGAATGTACAAACTATTGAAATAAGAAGATAATATTTGGTTTCAAAAGTCGAGAATTAACTGACTTCAAAATTCCATAAAAAATTTAGAAAAAAATAGAAATTACATTAATTAATACAAACAATAGAAATAATAGATTATATATAATTAACATAGTAGTTTATATTTTTATGTATGTGTTTTCATTTACATTATTCACTTTAAATATTTTATTTTTATATAATAATATGGTTCAAATATATGTTTTGATTGTTTCTTTATTTGAATGTTTCTCTAATTTGGATTTTTATTTATTGTATATGATTTGAATGAGAGATTTCACATAAAAAAAATTGTATGTGTAATTTACAAAATTAAATTGGTTCATTTATTATATTTATTTAATCAAATTAAATACTTTTAATATTATAATTTATTCAATAAACATAATAACTATAGTTTTATTTAATAAATTAAATAATAAACGTGCAACGCATGTTAATTTCACTAGTTTTGTAGCACCTCCCCTAGTACTACAACCCCCGCACCGCAACACTTCCCAAGTAAAGGATAGGTCCTTCACCCAAGAAA
>JBBMKE010412936.1:0-11474 GCA_037834125.1 Lippia alba | reverse complement strand
CCGTGAGAGAAGGTCGGGGTATCCGAATTACCCAAATGGACAATATCGACAGGCGGGTTTTCGGGCTATTACAGCCTAAGCGCTTCGCTCAGCTTATGCGCTTAGCCTAGGCGCTCAGATCAGCCTACGCGCCCCGCTCAACCTAAGCGCTCAGCGCTAGCCTGCGTGCCCCGCTCAGCCTAAGCGATCATCCTCAAGCGTGGCAATTACCCACGTTCGTAGGTTTCTAAACCACTAACATACGAACCCGCGAGAATCACGCTTAACCTAATTCGAATGTTATATCAACTCTTTTTTGAATCAATATGAGGTACGCACACTTTACTATATGGAAATGCTGCTACATTCTCCGGTCATCTTTTCCACCTAAGACAATCTCACTATCTTGAGCGTCGGAGTGCCAACGCGGGAAACCCCTCCCGCTTGGTATTCTCACGTTGTTGTTGATCTTAGCAGGTCAAATAACCCACTTTTGGCTGATCTATTGGAGGTTAGAGCCGATCCCGTTCAAGTTCCGGCGAACCAATTTTCGGCATCATCAAATTTGATTAAAAATTTTTATTTTTTAAAGAGATTAATAATCTTAATTGAGTTTAATATTAAAATGCAGATTTATTTTTCTAAATATATTACAAATTATGTAAAATTGTGTTATAATGAGTAATTACTTAAATTATGGATACCATTTCCATTAAAATGTCCTACAATTTTGGATTTAAAATCAAATCTTTCATAATAAAGACGATTAATTAGGTTACATAAATTATTTCATCAAAGAATATTTATTTCCAATATAACTATTTATTTCTTTGCTTTAAAAAACATGACTAATCCTTTCTTATTCCATTCCTTTTCATTATTTATTTTTTTGCTTGTTTGTTCTCATTTATTGTCTAAATATCGAATTACATTTGTTCTTCAATGATCCATTCATATTTACACAATGTTTTCTCTTTAAGTTGATTTATATTAACATCCAGAGTATTTACCGTTTTTATATTTTTTATTAGATAATGATTGGGCGTTTATGTCTTTGGTATGACATCAACCATTGTACACGCGATCTACGATAATTTTTTGAAGATATTCATTTTAATGGCCAAGGTTAGATGATTTTTGTATTTGCTCCTTTTCATATATTCATTATTTGTAGTATTATTATGATCACATAATGTATGAATATTTTTATAGTTATTCATTATTAGTTATTTTGATTTCACCGGAATTGCTGTTAAATATTATTTTGAAATATGAGAGATTATATTGAAACGAATGTATCATGCTTTTGATAGAATATCAGTTTTAATGAAAACATTAAAATTTAACCATATATCTAGAGATATTTAGTTACTTTGGTATTCTCACTTTTTTTATTAAATAAAAATATATAGTTCAAATTACTTGAAAATTTTATTTAAATTACTTTTTGTGTACTTATTTTGTAACATTGCTTTGGCATGAAATGTATGTATATTTAATATATTATATTATATATTTTAATTGGTCTATATGAAAAAAATTTCAAATAGTTGTACATATGGTTTAATATACTTCTATTTAATTTTTATCACGTTTTTATATTTTTTTTCTTAAATTTCTAAATTTTTATTTCATTATCTTTAGTATTATAGTTGCATTTTTTATTTTACTTTTTAGATTTATGTCCCTTTTTCTTCTACTTAATTTAACTCCCTTATTTTAGTGTTTATGTCCCTTGATTTTGTATTAATTAATTAACTAATTAAAAATATGATTGATTAGTAAGTTATTTAATAATTATATACTAAAACACATAATTATTTTAAAATCTGTGCATAGCACGGGTAAAACGCTAGTATAGAATAATAGGAAGGATGTGTTTGACCCTAATTATTGTTAAATGAAAATCATAACCCAAGTGCAAGTTGTAAAATATCAAATGTAGCACGAGGGGTCGTGTCCCAAGGGAAGTCGTAAAATCAAAGACAATTATGAAGTGTTTTTGTCAATCGATAGAACAAGCAAACAAGAGAGAAGGGGAACTAAACTAAAAGCACTAACTATACTAAAGAACTAACTAAACTAGGGAAAGAACTAAAGCACGCAAGGAAGGCAATTAACTAGAGTCTAAGCAATTAAAGGAAACGGCAAGGGGAAGTGACAATCATGCAAAGTCGTCCTCAATTAGTACTTCGGTGGAATTGAGTGTCTCGCAATCCTAATCACTAATGTATACACAAGCTCATTTCGAAGTCAAGTGCGTGTACCTAATCAAAATCTAAAGCCTATTTTCGTGGTCATTAGCTCATTAATTAGATCAAACAAACAAAATTAGTGCAACAAACTAACTAGCGGCTTGGCCCGGTTAATCTATTGCTCGATTGCTCAAGTCTAAGCTAAATGTCTTTATACTTAGTCCTTAAGTGTCGTGAAACCTCTTCCAACTCACATGTAACCTTTCGATTAGCATGCAACTCTAAGATCATATCTAAGGTGATCAAGCTCAAATATGCATACAAATCAATTTCAAAACTATAAGACAAGATAAACCCACCTAGCATTTCATCAAACACCTATCCTACATAATACATCACCCCCCTTTGTCTAGAACAACGAGCAACTCATATTTACACTAGAAAGCAAAGAAATTAGAGAAATTAAACTAAGAACATGCATAAATCTCAAATTAAACCCAAACTCAACTATCAAGATCATTGTTGTCACTTACAAGATCCATCAAACAAGAGGTTCAAAACTAGACAAGGAATGTAAATGCTACAACTAGGAAAGCAATAAAATGAAAGGTAAAGTAAACTAAGTCTTTAATTCTTCAAGGAAAGCATCATGTCTTCAAGGTGTCACACCTCTTCCATGATGCCTCCTCTTAGCTATCAAAGTCATCAACTCCAAGTACAAGATCAAAGCAATTAAAACTAACTAGGGAAAAGTAAAGACAAATTACTCTAGAAAGGAATTAACTACAATCTAAACTATGCTCTAGGATCAAGAAATCGAGACTCTAACTATACTAACTACCCTAAAATTAACCCTAAACTTAACTACACTATGAGCCTCCCCTCAAAGAAGTGCTGAAAATTCGCATTTATACTCCAAAACTGCTCCCTAAATGCATCTGGAACAACCTCGGGACAGCCTTGCTGAAAAGTCCTCCAACGCCAATGGGAACGGTCGTTCTCGAAGTAGGCATAGGATGGAAACGACCGTTCCCATCCTAGGTCAAGAAATCTATGCTGACTTATGGGAACGGTCATTCCCATAATATTCATGAGGTGGGAACGCCTCCAGAAATTGTTCTTGGTTCTTTTCTCAATTCTTCACACGTTTTGCTCCTTTTAACCTTCCAAAGGTCCGTTTTCCGCCTAGTTTTCACCACGAACATCTCCGAACAAAAGTACCTAAAATAAGTGCAATTAAAACAATGTAAGTCCTAGAATCCGTCAAATTATGACATTAATTATGCTCAAATAAAGGTATGAAATAATCCTAACATTAGTACTTGACTTTCCTCCATTAATTCTGAATGTGGTTGAGTCTGTTTAACAGAGGGTAAGATAATATGAGTTACCTGTATTACAGAATGGACAGTGTTAGTAAGACTGTAAGTTGATTAAAAACATAATTAAAATGGAACATACCTCATCAATGTATTAAAAATTTTCAGCCTCTTTGACTTGATCTTGTCCCTGACCCTGAAATGCTGAATTCAATATGTTATTAAGATCTGTAAAGATATATCCAAAAACTTATATTTCAAAAGTACCTCAGCAATGTCTTCAAACACATTGTCATCAAGTATTTCATCCACCAGAGATGGTTCAGCCTTATCCTGAAATAGATATGAAAAATAGTGTAAACATATATGTCATGTATAACTATAACAATGGAAACTACTATAAATCTGACCTTTCTAGCATTATCAAACAATTTGTCCCTTATCTTAACTGAACTTGATGGCAAATCTGGACAATCAAGAGTATTGTGTCCAGAACGACCACAATGGTGACTGTAAATTGTGGTTTGGAATCCCCTAAGCTTTTGTGTTTTACTTCCTTTCTTTTTCTTGTTTTTAGTGCTTCCCTCATCTCATCCTTGCCTCTCCTCCTCAATTTCTTTGGCCTACCTGGCTTTCTCCCAAAGTTGGGAGAAATGGTGGGATAAACATTGTTGTGCCCCAGACCTCAGCTCCAGAAATTGGATATATGATTCTAGAGTATACTTTTCTGAAAGTGTCAACCCTATAGCACACATCAACTAAGTCCATGGCATCCATTTTCACATGATAAATTGCTGATAGAGCATGTGTGCATAGAATGCCAGTAAGTTGCCAAGCTCTACATGAACAGATCCTTTCATCCAAGTTAACTGCATATTGTGCCCCATCCATGCACTGAATCTGGAAATCATATCTGGATGCTTTGATAGGTCTACATCCACCCACCCCCTTACCATTGTGGACAATTACTTCATCAATTCTTGGGCACAACACTTTTGAAATTTAAGAGTATTATATTAATGTAACATATATATGGAATAATCAATCAAATACAAATGACATGTAATAAGAACAAGAACTGACCTTCCCACTTTTCAGCCTCTTCTCTACCTTTCTGTAGCAGTTTCATGAGGTATTCCCTTAGACCACTATGAAGGATGCTTGTCCATAAACCAGTCATAGACAACTGCATTTATGAAATATTCAATCAGTTAGGTAGTCATTAAGCCAATAATCATATTTAAACAACATTAAATGACTAACCTGGATGCCTCAGCCTCAATTGCTTCATTGCAACCCAAATCCACCCATTGTTGTAGCATTTGTAACCTTATACACATCATTCCTCAAGTCTAAACCTTTGTGACCAGCACTGTTTAGATTGACAATTAAATGTCTGACATAAAACCTAACTTCTGCAGCTGGAAATACCTCAGGTAATGCATTGATCAAACCCTTCTGCTTGTCACTAATGAAGGTGTATCCTTACCCATTTCCAAATTGAAGATTTTTTTAAGGACATTGAAAAACCAAATCCAATTTTCGTTATTCTCAGTGGAGACTACATCATATGTTATGGGGAATATAATGTTATTAGGGTCAACTCCAATTGCACTTAGAAGAACTCCACCATGGGGCCCCTTCAAAAAACATCCATCTACACCTATTATGGGCCTGCAACTTGCAAATCCAACCTTTATGGCCTTAAAACAAACATAAAATTTAGAGAACCTCAGCTCACCCTCACTCTCTTCTGTGCCTAATATAATTGTTGAATCAGGATTTGTCTTTCTTAACTCATTGGCATAGTCCCAAAGTTTGGTGTACTAAAAATCTGGATCCCCCTCAGTTTCTCAATAGCCTTTCTCTTGGCCCTATATACCTGTGAGACTGACACATCCACTGAGAGTTTGTATTGTACATCATCTCTCCATCCCATCACATTTCTTTTGGGATTTGTCTTAAACATGGCCACTAATCTTGCAACAAACCAGCTTGTTTTCACATTCTTAACATCATAGCCCGCATTACACACATGATCCAGATTCATTTCTCTTAAGAAATAAGTCCTTTTCTCACCAGGGTACAACATTGCATTAAGTTTGAAAGGACATCTACTGTTATTATCACACCTAACATAATATCTAAGTGCACAACTCTTTCTGAAGCCTAAAGATCTCCTTATCTTTATGGCATATGAGCTAACAACTAGCTTGAATATGGCTTTGTCCAGAAACATTTAGCCAACATAGAAAGTATGATCAAATATATCTTCCATATTGAAAGCAGGGTAGTGTACAGGTTGCACTTCATCATCAGAAACCATACACATATCAAGATCATCACCTACATTTCCTATAACACCTTCCATCTGGAAACTACTATCAGAATCCTCAACCTCATTACCCTCATTTTCAGCCTCATACCCAGCATTTGAACTCACATTATCATCAAATTCATTTTTATCAACTGATGAATCATGTTCTTGGTTAGGAACAAAGTCACTATCCTCAGCAGATAAATAACCAACATCAAAGTCCATCTAAAGTATATCATTATTCAGTGGATCTTTATCAACTTTGTATTCAGGTTCAACACCATTAGGCACATTATCAGAAAATACCAAGTCATCATCACTACCAACACTTTCATCAAACACACAGAATTCTTTATCAGAATCATAAACAGGCAAATCATCAATAACATCTGCATCAACAGTCTTGTTAGGATCTCCTGGATATCTTCTATTATATTCATCTATCCACTCTTTTGTTGTTTCTGCCCTACATAAAAATTAAACACTAGATTCTCTTCTCATTCTAGCATTGTGAGTTGTTTCATCTCTAGCATCCACATCAATTTCCTCAGTATCAGCTTCATTACCCTCAGTACCAGCTTCATTATCCTCATTATCAGATTCATTATCCTCATTATCAGATTCATTATCCTCTAAGGCAATTGGTTCATTGTCAGTATCATTAGTTGCATTTAATTCATTATTGTCCACCTCATTATCCTTACCTAACCGAACATCTTCTCCCTCCCATGCACGTACATCACCTGACCCCCCACCCGCATCATCTGTATCTTCTAAAATCACAATGTCAAACACTAATGGGTATTCTCTCCTTTTTTTATGTATTTATTTTCATACCTCACCAGTTCAGCATCGGACAAAAGCAACTTAAAACCTCCATGCACTGGTACAAACCATCTAATTTCAGACCCCTCTAATACCAAGTCCTGCACGTATTCTTCGAGTTGTTCAAGCTTTAGTTTAGCAACATCAACATAGTCAACCTTCCCAACCTTACCACCCTCATAATCTGTTAACACAACCTTTCCACCATAATATATTGCCAAAGTTATTGAAGTTGAGTCGAGATCTGAAATTCTTTAAGAAAAAGAAAATGCTTCAGCACTTTCGTTTTAATGGTTTTTAATTCTCAAAACCCTATGCACATACAAACATTTAACAAAGAGAACACATTTGCCAAGAAAGGGGACCATCAGAGGACAACGGGGACCATGAAAATATTAATTACCCCACACAGCAACTTTCAACGAGTTTAAAAAACATAGAAACCCCACAAACACAGAAACATGCACAAGAATCTTCCTTCACAGAACAAACAAACACACAACAAATTCGACCCAAGCAAAAAAAATTGGAGTTTAGCACTTACGATACATAGGCGGGATGTTCCTCATCCCATCAGACCATATCCTCACCATTGCGCACCAACTGATAACCTCTTTCAACGTTTCGCCCTTCTAAATATTTGAATAATTCAACCTCTCAATCAAACTTCAGTAAAGCAGTAGGTTTTTCCTTTAAAGTTTCAGAGAAAAACTTTTGGGAACAAAGTGAAATGAACTGTCTTTGGTTTTTGGGGAAATGAGCCTTCTTTTGATTTTGGGAAGCTTCCTCAGTACGCTGCTTTTTGAAAATAATAAAGTGTGGTCTGGTGGGACCCATCCACGTCAACTGCCATCTATACACAATGTGGACATTTTATCCGACGTGGATTTCTTGTCATTGTACACCTCAGTGAATATGCCACGTGTCTGCACACTACGGCGGTCTACAGTGGATTCCGGCGAACATTGTCCCGAAATTGACAGATTTTTAGAGTTAATGGACACTTTTGTCACCGAAAAATTTAGTGTCCCGAAAACGATAGTTCGGGCTAGTTGGTATCCTGATTTTGTATTTTTTCCATAATATAATCTCGTGTTGCTAGTGTTGCTTTAGTCCAACATGAAAAAGGGATTGTAGATTAGCTGCAGAAGCGTCGTAATGATAACCAAAATTCTCTCAAAAGCAGTTTGATACTCCACTACGCATCCCGTCTGTTGGACTTTCCCAAGCATTTTGAGATAATCCACATAATTTAGCGGGTCGAAACAAAACTTAAACTAGGTGATAAAATTCTGCCAAGAATCCATAAGTTGTTGAGTTGACACCATCGAAACCAATCTAAGGTGGGTCCCACCAGCGTCAAACCCGTCGTGGCTAATTGCAAATCCTCTGGTACGTTGTAGAACATGAAGTATTCGTGTGCCTGAAAGAGCCTCCCTAAGGGATCCGTGCCACTCGCACTTTGACATGTCAATTCTCATCTTAGCGATAGGGTTCGAGATGAATGTGGTGTTGGATTCCCCGAATCGAGCCGACTCAGATTAATCAGAATTCGCCCATGTCTTTTCCACACAGGACAGAACGACTGTCAATTCGTGTTGCAATTTTTTCGTCTGGTTAAGTTGTTGCATCGCCGCAGTCTGAGAGAGCATATGCACATATAATTGTTGTTGGAACGCCTTGAAATGTGTTTCACTAATGGAATCCGACATCACGCAATCTCAATGAAAGCACCAGTGATACAAACATATCCTACAAGACTTTGGAGTAGTCCTGAATTCTTAAGAAAATTGGGATGAGAACCCAAGAGACTTTGGAGTAGTCCCGAACTCTTAAGAAAATTAGGATGAGAAGAGAGGATTCTGGTAAGACAGACCGGGTGCACGTGGTTGAAGTATTGAGAGAGAAGAGATTTGCAAAAGATAATGAGGAATTGTAAATTATGTTATTGATACGTTTCTGATGCAACCCCTGACAATAAATAGAAAAAAAAAATCTCAACTAATAGGACTCTCAAAAGGAAAGATACGAGTTACCAAATAATATTGAATCATACTAATTCAATCCAATCCCTACTCTTTTCTTTTACACTACAAGAAAACAGGCAATTTTCGAGAGAAAAATTCCCTCGGAATTTCCTCGGAAATTTCGAGGGATTTTCGAGGGAACTTTTCTCTCGGAAAATTCCGAGGGACTTCCGAGGGAATTCGCCAAATTATTTTTCGAGGGAACATTCCCTCAGAAATCCCTCGGAAATGTTAGCCTCCGACACTTCTCGCTTGGAAAATTCACAAAAAAAATCCGTGTCGCCGTATCCGTGTCGTGTCGTGTCCGTGTCCGTGCAACATAGGTTTTCTGAGGGATTTTCGAGGGAATATTCCCTTGGAAAATTAAAACTTATTTGATTTTTAAATTAAAATTAGTTTCCAAGGGATTTCCGAGGGAAAAATTCCCTCGAAAATGTTCTAATATTATATCTTGAATTTATTTTTAAATTAAAATTAGTTTCGGAGGGAACCATTCCCTTGAAAATGTTTTAATATTAAATCTTGAATTTTCCGAGGGAATTATTCCCTCGGAAATGTTCACATATTTAAATCTTGAATTTTCCGAGGGAAAATTCCCTCAGAAAATTAAAATTTAATTAATTTTTTTATAAAATTCATGTTATTAAATTTATATTTTAAAGTATGATTTTCTATTTTAATGTATATTTTATTTAATGGAGATTCCGAGGGAATTCCGAGGAATTTCCGAGGGAAAATGAAATTCCCTCGAAAATCCCTCGGAATTCCCTTAGAATTTTCATTAAGTATTTTTAATATTATTGACTATGTAACGATTTGTTGAATTTAATTACAATCCATGATAATTATATGAATTATTAGTAAATTTAATTAACTAATGGTAGTTATTTATTAATACTTTGTAATGATATATTTGTGATCAAACTTTGGATAAGTATTTCGAATGATATCAATGTAAATGTTCGTATTCAATTCGATTGAAATTGATTTTCTACTTCGTATATAATATATTTGTGTGAAATCAATTTTTTCTTATTTATTTCATTAATAAATAAAGTTTCATATTATTAAATTGATAATTTAAAGTATGATTTTCTTTTTTATATATTTTATTTAATGAAAATTCGGAGGGATTTCCGAGGAAAAATGGAATTCCCTAGGAAATCCTTCGAAATTTCCTCGGAATTTTCCTTAAGTATGTTTAATATTATAGACTATGTAACGATTTGTTGAATTTAATTACAATCCATGATAACTATATGAATTATTAGTGAATTTAATTAACTAATGGTAGTTATTATATTAATAATTTGTAATGATATATATGTGATCAAACTTTGGATAAGTATTTCGAACGATATCAATGTAAATGTTCGTATTCTTTTCGATTGAAATTGAGTTTCTACTTCATATATAGTATATTTGTGTGAAATTAATTTTTTCTTATTTATTTCATTAATAAATAAAGTTTCATATATAATAAAACTTTATGTTGTTAAATTGAAACGATATCAATGTAAATGTTCATGTACGTTTAAATTAAAATCGAATTTCACCTTTATATATTTTTAAAACATCATAATTTTCTTATTTAACTCATTCACGAACAAAACTGTATGTTATTAAATTGAATCTTTAAAAACACGATTTTTTCTCTCTTTTTTTAATTTGTTTTATGCAAATTCCGAAGGATTTCCGAGGGAATTCCGAGGGAAATGAAAATTCCTTCCAAAATCCCTCGAAATTCCCTCGGAATTTGAAATACTTAATTTTTCCAAAGTTAAAGAATTATAATACTTTGTTCATTTTAACTACAACCTTGACGATTATATGTATTATTTGACATAGTAATTTCTAAAATTAGATAGTATATAATAATTTAATATATTTAATTAAATCCATAACAATCATGTTCATTATTAAGTGAATTAAAAAGATTATGGTAGATATTAAACTGATTAATATATATATATATACTAATTTTACTGAAAGATTATGCGGGAAAACTAAAATTTAAAATCAAAGTCAAAGGAATTATGCGGAAAAACTAAAATTTAAAATATTAAAGTCATAAATTTGACTTATGAATTTGGGACTTGTGGGCATTAGAAAACAGATTCTCAAACCCTAGCCCTCAAAACACTTTCGAGTTTCGACCCTTCAAGAACACTCGCTGCGCCGACGCCCTCGCCTCGCCGATTTCAGCTCCAAATCGCCACCGCCCTCACCCCTTCAATATTGGATATTTGTATGATTTTATCAAACTTGAAGAAGAGTAGCTCCGGTGATTTCAAGACTTTTATCAGTAAGTTAAGCGGCAGAGGGGCGGCGGTGGCGACTGTTGTGGTGGAGGAGCGAGCCGGGTCTCCCGCTTGTACTCTTAGCAAGGCAAGAAAGGAACTAATCAAGACGCCATGATCGTTTGGGAGGTCAGTTTTTCGAAATTCATAGTTTCTTTACGAGATTCATTATTTCTATAGACAATAACAGTTTTCTGTAATATGGAGGAGGCCACGAATAGTCATTAAATCATGATGCAAAGTCTTCTATGATTCAATTAGAATCCAATGAGAAGGGAAATTACAGTGTTTCTAAGTTTACGATTGAGTAAACTGAGTTGAATTGCAGGAGTAATGGATGTATTTTTTTTTTGTTGTGTATTTTGGGTCAGTTTATGACTTTCTTGGAATTGTTTATTTCAGGTGTATCAATTATTTGTTACAGGATTCATTCTCTTTATGCAGTACTTGACTTGAATTAAGGGCTCTTGATGTATAATAATTTGTGAAAATCACGTGTTTTCTTCAAAATT
>JBBMKE010412926.1:0-11475 GCA_037834125.1 Lippia alba | reverse complement strand
GATGTGTCTAAACCCCTGCTGAAATCGATTTGGGTGAGACTTAGAAAAAGAATTTTTCAGCAGGAAATTAGATATGGTAAAATCCCTGACTTTTGTTTAAAGTGTCGTCGCTTAGGCCACAAAAGTCACGATTGTAAAGGAGGAGATGGCTCAAGCAATGATGGAGATGCTGACAATGATCAAGGTAAAGATGGCAATGAGGATCGTGAGCTCCCGGGAGTTGATGATCGCGCGCCAGTGTTTCCAAAACACCAAGCCAGGAGAAAGAAAACTATTCAAAATTTTAGGAAAACCTGGATAGCCAAAAAAATTCAAAAAATTCAAGTAGGCACTGAGATGGAAAATCTAGCTAGAGGCGCAGTCAATTTGCTTAAGGAGAATAAAGGAATTTCTGTGGATAGAGGGAAAGAGATAGAGTTGCAAGATACTGCTGGTAGCAGCAGTAATATCCCGAAAACGCAGTTTAAAGAGGTATTCGATGCTACACAGAACGATCAAGAACTTTTGGACGCTATGGACCTAAATGGAAAGCTTAGATCAGTGGGTAAATCGATTACAAGTGAGAACAACAAATTCAAACAGGTTGAAGAGAATGTGGAACTAGTTGACTTGGAGGAGGAAGCTAGTAGGCAAAAATCGCGAACAGAAATATTGGCGAAGTTAGGTGAGGAGAGAGGGGTTCCTTATGCTTTTGATGCTAATGATAATTTTGTGGAATTGGAGTCTTCCCTGCCTAACAAGTCACAGCTTCAGCTTGCTACCTTGAATACTTCAGAAAATGCCTTAATTCAAGCCAAAACTGCTATTGCACAGGCTACTTCCGGAACAAAAGATTGTGAGATGAACGCCTCTGCTTCAAACCCTTCACAATCGAGTAATGATAACTTGGAGTTGGGAGAAGTCACACTTAGGACCTATATTACTAATCAGGAGAAGGGAAGTGAGACTCGGAAAGAACCTATTCCGATTGATTTCGAGGATGCGAAGCTTGGTGGAATGGATAACCGACCCGCTTCGGATGGAGAATCCACGCAAAGTAATAGGCGGGTTACTCGGAGTCATAGTGATCTGAAAAAGAATGACCTATTTAAAGGAGATGGATCAAGAAAAAGTTATAATGTTGGAAAAAAGAATTTTAGATTCTAGAGCTGTCGGCGAGCGTGGAGGGTGCGTGGGAGGACGCGCGCGCATGAGTGCACCTTCGATTTTGATGTTGTATGGTTCGGATATGGTGCGGGAATTATACTGTTGGTGCGGCTTTTGTCTTGGAGTGGAGCGGGATGGAGCAGTTCTTGGTGTGGTCATGTGCGGGTTTGCCCGCACAAGGCTAGGCGGGCAGTACGGGAATGCGCAGGTTTGCCCGCACAAGGCTACGAAGGTTGTGCGGATGTGTGGAGGAGTTACCGCATGCGCCTAGGCAACATGTACGAAAATTGGCAGAAGGTTTCGGGACGATGCGGGCGTGCCCGCAAGGGCTTGGGTAAGATGGCGGTATGGTGCGAGGGTTGTGCAGGCTTTACCGCATGTGCCTAGGCAG
The DNA here is from genome assembly GCA_037834125.1 of Lippia alba. Classification (NCBI taxonomy): domain Eukaryota; kingdom Viridiplantae; phylum Streptophyta; class Magnoliopsida; order Lamiales; family Verbenaceae; genus Lippia; species Lippia alba. Next base: position 9,938 of record JBBMKE010412926.1, on the reverse strand, counting down.
CATGGGTGGCCATTGGCAGATTGGTGCGGGAATTACCGCACACGCCTAGGCGGCATGGGCGATCATGGGCGGAAGGGTGCAGGACACATGCGGGCGGTCCCCGCATGCGACTAGGTAGATAGGCGGTATGGGACGATGGCTGTGCGGGCTTTACCGTACATGCCTGGTAGCGTGGGCGACCATGTGCAGGAAATCCCGCATGTGACTAGGCGGATTGGGCAACATGTGCGGACATGCGAGGGAGTGGTGCGGCTTTTTGCGCATGGGACTTGCTAGGCGTGCGGGCAATGGTGAAGTGTGCGGGCAAGGATAAGGGCGTTGTTTGATCGTGCGATGAAATGGAATTCGAGCATGTTTATTTTTTGAGGCAATTTTATTGTTTTCGTAGAGTTCACCGGTCCAACGTGTTAGAGGACTCGGCTTCAGTTTTGTTTGCTTAGGATAAAATCTTTGTAAACTCTTTTTGGTTGGATTTATAAGATCACGAGGGTCGCGCCTCGAAATAGGGTCCGGACTCCGGGCCCGTATTTGCGCTTAAAAAAAATCTACTGGCAATAACTCTTTTCTCCTTTATTAAATTTTGACACTTTCAATTTTTATTAAATACTAAATTTATGCAACTATCGATTAATGTGGAATTCATGGTGGTAATTGGTAGATAGTTCGGTACTACACCTCAAAATATTAATGAAGACCTAACAAAGTTCAACTGATGAGTTATTTGTAATTTTTTAGGAGATTATAACAAGTGAAAGTATAATATCTGATTCCCCACACATCAAAATATTAATGAAGACACCTAACCGAGTTCAAACAAATGAGGTATTTGTAAATTTTTAGGAGATTATAACAAGTGAAAGTGTAATATCTAGAATTAAAAAACATACTTTTAATTTTTTTTGGTAATGTAAGTTATAACAAGTGAAAGTATAGTCTCTCAAATCAAAAGGGTTCAAGTTTAAATTGAAGTATTTGTAATTTTTTAGGAGATTATAATAAGTGAAGGTGTAATCTCTTGAAGCATATTTGTAATTTTTTTTTGGTGATTATAAGTTATAACCAGTGAAAGTATGGTGACTCAAACCAAAAAAGGTCCAAGTACACGTAACTGTAGGGAGTTTAGAGATATAGTTTACTTTTAAAAAAATAGTACTATAGGAAAAATTACATTTGACTACCTTACATTTAGGCCTAATTTCAACATAATTCACGATTTTTAGAAAATTACAAATAGTCCCTAACATTTGAGAACCGTTTGTGGTCCCTAGGGTTTCATTATGTCATTCCTAAAATGCCCCTGATTTGTTGTTAAAATCATATTTTGCAGGGATCGTTTTGTTATTTTTGTAAACTTTAGGTATTATTATGTAATTTTGGTCATATATTCAATGTAACACTCATAAAACCGTCAGGGGCATAAATGTACTTTTACAATTTCTGTTAAGGGACCTCAGATCAAACAAAATTATAGGGACTAAAATGTAATTTTTTGAAAATTATGAACTACATTATAATTAGGCCTAAATACAGAGTAGTTAGATGTAATTTTCCCTACAAATATATATCTATGCTATAAGACTTAAGTAGTAATCGTTTTGATTTTTTTTATTTATTATAGTAACTGTTTTGTCTCTTTTTATTTTTCTTTTTATTTAGTTTTTGGTATTCTCCTTTTCTTTTTTCTTTTATTTATTATAGTAACTGGTATTTTGGTGTCTTTTTTTTTAATTCATTTTCTTCTTTTGTGTTTTTCTATTTTTTTAATTTATTTAGTCTATTATCATAATAATATTCTTTTAATTTATCTTTTCTCTTACCTCACTTCGATTATCTTTTTATTATATAATTTAATTTTTTTAAATATGGATTTATTTGGTTTTCTATTTTTTATTCTATTTATTATTTATTTATTATACTTTACTAATTATATTAAAAATAATTATAAAATATAAATTAATATAAAAGTTAATTTTAATAAACTTAAATAATAAAAAAATTTAGTATACACAAGCAATATATATATACACATATATATAGAAAGAGTTTTATGCTAATTAATGAAGCACAACTCAACATAATTTTGCATAAAACGAGTACAGTTTGATCTTACATATAGAGAATCACATAGGCAATGACAACACACATCTAAGTTAAAATCAACATGGATCATAAGATATAAAACCCGAAGTTCGAAGAAACGTATCGATAAAAAGACCATAAAAATTAAACTTTCAGTTATCTTTACCTTATCGGAATCGAATTCTATTCCTAATCAAATTGTCTTCAATACATCCATAAATACTCATCAATGGCAAAAAATTACATGCATTCCTGCAAGATTACTGGATTCTTTCCGCAAAGTTTGAGTTCAAGAAGAAGAAGCGGTAGAATTTGATCAGTTTGAAAAGAATAATTAAGAATGTACTGTTACGGTTGCCGGCCGTTGGGGTTTCTGTTGGGCCTCCCCTTTGCCGTCGTCTCTCTCCTTCTCTCTCTCGTCGGCGTTGTCGTCTGGCTCGTTGGGTAAATCTCTCTTTCTCACACATACACATTGAGTGATAAAGTTTCTGGAGTTTCTTTTTAAAATTAATTGCTAACATGCTATGTTGAAAAAAATTAAATTATGTGCTAATTAATAAATATTTGATGATTAATGCAGGACTGTGTTGAGTTTGTTGTGTCCATGTTGTTGCCCCTGCACTAAGTGCTTGGAGTGGATTGTAGAGTTTGCATTGTCGCTGATCCAGGCACCGTTTATAATCATCACGTGGTTTACGGACCAGATTCCTTGTTAGATAACTCTCCAATTACCCCAACAAAGACTCGAACCCGCTTTCTTGTTAGATAATTAACTTGACGTTTTATTGTTAGATAACTTGACATTAATAATTTTTACTGTTTTTTATGTTAATTTTTCTTGAAAATTCCTTGGACAATTCGTTTGCAATATATCGGATAACGTCACGTAATAAGTGATTGAAACTCAAAGCTTGGGAAGTTCCAAGTATTTTTACCTCTATATGTGTTAAGTAACGTTGGTACATATCTATAGTTTATACATTAATATTGCCTCGGACTGCTATGAAACTTCAAATCCTGCTAAAAAAAATCGGCCTCAATTGATTGAAACTTAATAACTAGAATTAAAATAAAGGGTTTGTGTTTTGTTTCCCACTACACTAATTTGACAATAAAAAGGTTTAATAGTTATTTATAAAAATAATATAAAAAAAAAGAAACATCTACCCTCAAAATGGTTCAAACCTTCTATCGATTGAAGTAACTGATGAGTTCATTATCTAAGATAATGATTTAGGTTTGAATTCCACTTGAGAATGCGTATTAAAAAAAATTGATTCATGCTCAAAATTATTATTATCAAGAAAAAAAATTTAACACTTAAATCAATAACTCGGTAAGTTTTAATTACATACGTAATCTTATAATAATCCATGTCTACCGGTCACTATTACAATAATTAGTAATGCTTCGCAAATTAATTAACTTCTGTTAACAAGTTGCTTTCATGTTCTCTAGTAGACTTTAATGGATTAGTTACTCAATTGGTGTATATACTCCAATAATTCAAGGCAAGATTTCGTAATATAGCATTTATCTATCTCTTGATCAGGTATGCTTTGACTTATATATGATCGATATTCAATTCACAAATTTTAATTTCAACTCATAATTAATTTGGTGGTGTTCAACGGTTCTATCTGCTTGCACCATTCTGATAAGTAGTTTACACTGTGGCAGATGCCACCTATTCATAGCTAGGGCTACTACACTATTAACTGCAAAATCGAGGAAGATCGTCAATAACTGATGAGCCGACACATATATACAATAATACAGATGTGACATGATACAACATGATATTAATGTGTGCGTGTGTGATACGGAGTTAGATACAATTGTCCGACAGATCAATGGGTAAGAATCAAGACGGTTGAAACTAATGTTTTGTACTCAAATTTCAAAAGCTATTGAAAATGAAAGTGGGATAAGATGACAATTTTCTGACCATGGCTAAGGTACGTGATTTAACGACAACTAAAGTTGTTGCAAATAATGGTCTTCTCATTTTCATAAGTTCTTGGAAAAAAGAAAAACAAAGAGGTGATAAGTTTTTGACCAATCTAAGGACTAAGGTGCTTTTGTAGATATATGTGGCGTGTGAGGCATTATTGAAGTTTGGTCATTCTTTTGTTCTTCCTTTATAATCCGGAATTTGTTCACCATTTTTCTGCACATATTTCTCCGTAACATACGTGGAATCTAACGAGGATTATTTTTAATAGTGTTTAAATCCGACTTGAATCCAAATTAAAATACGGAACCAATAAGTTATACGTCTTGATCTAATCAAATAAGTTATTGTTCAAACATCAGTTGAATCCTGTATAAAATTTATGCGTGTTAAGCTCAACTAACCAAGTTTTAAAAATCAATCTCAAATCTCAGTATCCACACTACATCTGGTCTACTCATGGAGCCTTCACCAACTTCTTTAGGCCATAACTAATGAAATTTTTATTGCCAAATTCGTTTGAGTACAAGTTATCCAACGAGGATTGACCCGCAAAAAACAATATATTCATCAAACCAAAACTACATTTTGTTATTATATATATGTTTCTTGAAGATAGAAATCGCAGCTCAAAGCTAAATCACTCTTTGTTTTCCAACCCAAAAATTTATAACAACATGAAAATCATTTTCTTTCTCATCATTTCCTTTCTAGGGTTTGTTTCAAGCAGCCCTCCTCTAACATATAACTCGATTTTCAGTTTTGGCGATTCCCTCGCCGACACTGGAAACTTTCTCCTCACCGGAGCCCGCGCATTTCCAGTTATCGCAAGACTCCCCTATGGCATGACATTCTTCCACCGCCCCACCGGCCGTTGCTCAAACGGAAGACTCATGATTGATTTTATTGGTACAGAACTATTTTATTACTTATCAAAATCCAGCTCACCTTATAAAAATATTAAATTAGGCACAAAATGAGAAGCAACTGATACGACACGATGATGTTGTATGAAATTGCAGCGGAAGCGTATGGACTACCGTATTTGGCCCAGTACTTAACACTCACTGAAGGTGCAAAACCCGAGCACGGAGTGAACTTCGCAGTCGCCGGAGCCACCGCACTCGACACGAAAATCTACTACGACCGCGGCCTCGGGCAACTCATATGGACCAATCATTCGTTGAGCGTGCAGATTGGCTGGTTCAAGAAGCTGAAATCTGCTCTTTGCTCCAGCAAAGAAGGTGGCAATCAAGAATCATATGATTAATGCACGATCAAATGTTGTAGTTCTTTGACAACCCTTGATTGATCATGTTTTGTGTTGATGCAGATTGTGCGAAGTACTTTAAAAATTCTCTGTTTCTTGTGGGGGAGATTGGTGGAAATGACTATAACTATCCTTTATTTGGTGGTGGAACAATTGAACAGGTTAAACCTTTGGTTCCATTGGTTGTTGAAGCAATTGTGGCTGCTGCTAGTGTAAGCTCTTTCTCTTGAAAGGTCTCCTGATTTGATGTGATTAAATTGGTTAAAATTTCATAAAAGCCCTTGTGTTATGACATATTTACACTTTGCCCATATGAAAATTTATGCAATTAAAAAATGTAAATGAATGGTTGGATACAATTAATGTGAGCATTGAGCAACTCACCTTATAAGTAATATAATTGATTGAGTTTGATCAAATCAGTGAAGACAACTCTCATAAAAATCACAATTATAAGGAAAAACTCGATATTCTTAAGCGCGTTAGTTATTCAATTGATTAAGCTTTTCCGGTTTCAGACGTTAATCGAGGAAGGGGCTGTGGAATTGGTGGTGCCAGGGAACTTGCCGATCGGTTGCAACGCGGTTTATCTAACACTATTCAGGACTCCAAACAAGGCAGCCTATGACCAAAACGGGTGCCTTAAGGCATACAACGCTTTCTCAAAGTATCACAATTCTCAGCTCAAACTTGCTTTGGAAACATTGAGAGAAAAATACCCTCATGCAAGGATCAGCTATGCTGACTATTATGGCGCTGCTAAAAGATTCTTCCATGCACCGGCCATTATGGTAAGTATTTTAGTTTCACTTATATATGTTTGAAACTTTAGAGACTAAAAGTTATAACGGATAACTTAAGGTATAAATTTTTTTATATCAATGGTTATTGTGCTTTTAGGAACTCAAACTCCAGAATTTTGATAAACTAGGCATACAACCACTAAACTATACTACTCGAATACAGGTTTCTCCGGTGGGGCATTGGCGGCCTGTTGCGGCGGCGGCGGGCCGTACAATTTCAATAGATCAGCAATATGTGGTGGGCCTGGATCTAAGGTCTGTTTGGACCCCTCAGCATACACGAATTGGGATGGAGTCCATTTAACTGAGGCAGCTTATCGCTATGTTGTTCTGGGCTTACTTAGTGGGCCTTTCACCAACCCTCCACTCGCGTATTCGCCCATAAAGCCCTTCTAATTTCTAAATCCCCCCACCCCCCGAATTATTTTTTATTTTGAATATTAGAAGAGTCAAATAATTGGATTCTTGAATTTGAACGACGTCCTAATAAGGGCGTTACTAGGTTGATCACATGTTTGTTTTCCAAGTATGAGTTTTTTTTTTTTTTTCAACTTTCCAAACCAAGAGTGTAAGTTTCACGATTACCATACGTATACAGTAATACGATACTTCAATCCATACTTCGATCAATTGAACTATAACTATGTGTTGATCATATGAAATTAATTAGGGCGTGCGTAATTAAGTGGAAAATGGAAAAATAAATTTATTTTTCAGAGGGACAACGGATGAAATTGTAATCATAATTAGCCGACATATATTACCATTTGGCTTCGGGTGATAGAAAATAAGGTTGAGGCGACAAACCATAATAAGCGTGAAACATCATAAAGAATCCAAAGAAAAATGAGTGAAACTACGACATCACCTAATCCAAACATACAAGAAACTCTAGCTCAAACCATACTCAACCGAATCCGCACATAGCAATCACCAAAAACGTTAGATGAAGGTGATGATGAATCACATGACGAAATGGCATAACACGCCAATAAGTATGAAGGTACAAACATAAGAGAAGGTGAAAACATAAATTCCCCAAATGGAAAAGAGGTAGATAGGCAATTATATTGTTGGTGGCGCGGGCATTACAAGAATGAATTAATGATGCATGTAGCTGCAATGCTTGTGTTTTTGCATGTGTTGGGCCATGGCATTGCAAGAAAGCCATTATAAGAAGAGCTACGAATTGAGGGTTTTCAAGGACCACTCTCATTAACTCGTAAGCTTCCCCATCTCCCCTCACATTCCTTTCATGCCCTTACCTTCACCCCCACCGCCCACTCCTTTCTCTTCCCGCATTTTCAAGAAAGTCATTATATTTTTTGTTAGATCTGAACATTTACTATTGACTACAGTAATTAGATCTGTCAATGAATTGTAAGCACTTTAAAAGGTGGGATAGAGTAACTTTAAAGTTGTTATATACCCCGACCGTACGGGTGACGTGGCTAGATTCACAGACGAACTTAGTAGGTGGAGTTCGGGGAGCTCCCACTCGTCTATGATGCCAAGAGGTTTGAGGATTAAAAGATGCTCCTTGGCACTAGGGTTCCAGGCAACACGTAACAAGCAATGATTTCGTAGATGCATGCGGATGGATAAGAAGAGATCAAATTGCGTAAGAGAGCACGTAATAATAAAAGAGTAAAACCCTAACAGGATTCCTCTTCTATAAAAGAGGCTCCTAGCTAGATCAAGCGAAGATTACCAAGTCAGGAGACAAAACAAGGAAAAGGTGATCAGGATAGTATATGTCGTACCAAAAATCAAGATTCGACCCATAAATTTTAAATTGCGTGAACCCCGAACAAAGATGAGATGGACAATATTGAGGTAAGAAAATTTGAACAGAGGAAAAATATATGAAACATTGAGTAAAAGATCCATCACCTCAAATCGATCTTGCAAATAGAAATATTACAATGCCCTCAATTGTATTTGAGGAAAATAAAACATGCCCAAAAATTTCACTCGTTTATGCAAAAAAATTTATCATTCCGCAACACATGCATGTGAGATTCCCACAAGAGTACCTGTCTCTGAATTTAGTATCTTGTATGGCTGTTTAAGGTAATATTACTTCCAGTAGATAAGAGTAATTATTTATGCAATAATGGCAGGAAGATATTCTGAGTAAATGTAAAAGATAATCGTACATATAATTGAAATTGAGCCGGATATAATGTATGGATCGGATATAAAAATTAAAATAGGGACACAATACTGAACTGATACAAACTCAATTATAAATTTAAAACATGAAAAGTGTCGGATAATAATTTTTGATCGATATAATAAAATAATAGGTAATAACTTTTATAGATACTACTACTGACGACTACTAATAACTAAGAGTTAAATTCAACTGATCTAATTATTTTCTCCGCGTGAACAATAAATTACAGAAACCCCCCTTTATGTGCATTTAAGTATTGCTTCAAGCCTTCAACGGCTTTATTTTTCTTAATTATTTGATTGACTGATTGGTGTAAAAATAAAACAAGACAATAACTGACTATGCTTAAATGCTTGTATTCCAATTTAAGATGTGTTCATAAATTTTTTTCTATTTTTAAGCACATAATATATAAAAGAGTAGTTGCAGTCCCAACATGACTCCCTCATTCATTTCATCAAATATAATAATTAATTAAAATAGAAATAACAAATTACAATTATGTTTATTGTTTTTCAACTTTTAATTAAAAATTCTTGCTAATTTTCTGAAATGATGCAACTGGGGTTATAGGAGATTAAAACCCTATATGAATTATTAGAAATATTTCTCATAATTAAGATTCCATTAGGCTACAATAGAGTCTTGATTGTGTCGCTTTAATTAATTCGACTTAGTTGCTACGTTTTCATAATTGATTTAGATTTAAAAGAAAAAGAGAAATTGTAGTTAGGTTAAAAAAAAATTGTTGCAAATAATTACTAATAATATGGGCAAAGCTATAATCTAAATCAATAAATTGCTTAATAGTTTCATAAACAATGCGGCATTTATAAAGTTGATACTTGATAGTATAATTAAAAACTATATAATAATTATATTTGTTAATATGTCTCACGTTGATTAAATAACGAATCATATACAACTTAATAAATGTTTCACATCCTCGCGAGCTTCATGAACTGAGCCGAGTCCAAGCCAAGCCCTTTTGTTCTTGGCTCATGGCTCGCGAGCTTGAATATTTAAATAAAAATATATTAATTAATATATATATAGATACTTATTTTATATATAATATTATATATAAAAATATATTTAATTAGTAAAAATAATTATTTTTTAATACAAAAAATATACTTTTGGCAATGTTCAAAGCCGGTCCGAGCAGCTCGCGAACCTTGATCGAGCCGAGCTCGAACTGAGAAAAAAATAACATGATTCAGCTCGTTTACATCCCTAAACGATCACTTACATAAATAATATTAAAAATGGGGCAAAAAATATTCTTTGAATATTCATTATATTATTGGATGGAGGGCTCCACCAAATCTTATTTTTTTATAAATGATTATTTCTTTTTATAATAAAGTGACATTCTTAAGACAAATATTTCGTTAAAAGCATATTCTAAATTTAATTCAAACCAACTACCCTCCTAAATCCGCCAATGTTAGCACAAAATTTCGTGCCGAATCTCATGATTTGACAAAGCCGACCGTTAGGAACACCTTTCAACTTTCTGAAACTTTAGTGGTAAAAGAGTAATTTATTTATTTATTTATTTTTTCAATTATTTACAACATAACAGCAAAATGGCAATAATATTAAAGAAAAGATTCAGTCAATAATTAGGTAGCGGATAAAATTCTATTT
>JBBMKE010412907.1:0-11476 GCA_037834125.1 Lippia alba | reverse complement strand
AAATTGTTTCACTGGATGATTATTATATGTTTCTACATTGTTGTATGTTTCTATGAAATGGACCACATGTTGCGTTGGATTTTTCTTTCCATCAAACTGTTGGGCAATTTGGTTGATAACCCATCGACTTCCTTAAAGAGTGAATATATTTGATTTATCATTTTGTGTATGTTGTAATTAAGTTTTAAATTTAGTAAACCATATTGAGTCTTGAATGTGTCAGCAATAATATATTGAAACTCGTGAATAGATAATATTGTGATGAACGTTGTAGGGTGGGTATACTTCTGTACTGACTTATGTTCTTGAGCGCTGACATCTACGTACTTTCATCTATAGTAGTTCGAAGCAATCTTGGAGGACTAAGGCTAGATTTTTTAATTTTTTTCCTTGAAATGTGTCCATAAGTTTGACCATTTGAAAGTTCTTATCTTTTTAAAGTCTTTTGTAGACAATTTATCGCTTGAGTCATTTGGGAAATTTGTTCTTCAACAGTTATAGCTTTCGTTGCCATATTACTTTTTTTGCATAGAAGGAATCTCTTTTGAGTCAGTCGCCTTCGGGCTTGTTGGATTTGAACCATTTGATGAGTGAGAGTCAGAGAGCTTGACTTCTATAGATGATTGTAACGTATCATCTCTTTATTTGTCCTTGTGACAAAAGGTTGAATCCCCAACCCCAAGGGCCCCCCACACCCCGGCCCGACGAAACAAGTGGGAGAAGGTAAATCAGGTACTCAGCGGTCCGTTAAGGGGAGGTGTGCTCCTTACTAGGTCTACAAGGAGCCCACCCTCAAAGCCCAAATTGGACTCAAGAATAAAGCTCCCACACTGCAGCCTGTGGAAATCGAACCGTGCACCTTGTGGCAAATCTGCCCCTCCGGAACCAACTGAGCTACGCCCTGCGGGCTTATAAACTTCATTCTTATAAATATTTCATGCATCATTATAACAAATAAACTATCAGTACTCATTCTATCAACCTTTCAACAAAACAACAACCAAATTTCGACACGATCATCATGCAATACTAGTGGGTGCAAAATGCAATTCCACGACACATTTCACATTTTCTGTATTATAGAAATTCTAATTTTATAGTGGAACTCAAGTTCTTCATTTTTTATTTTTTTTTCCAGAATAAATTCTTTTATTCCATATCAATAAAAAACAAGGGCCAGTTATTTAATAGGACCAAATATGTTGAAAAGTTATCCCAAATACCCTAGTTTGAAAAATATATGTTTTAGATGATCAATGTACATCATATTTTTCCTTAACCCCCTAATCACTTAAAAAGACTGTTATGTCCCTACCTTTTTCCTACTGCCACTCCCATTTTACTTCTTCCAAACCTATACTTTATCTAATCTCACTCTCACCTGCCATCACCAGAGCCTTCTTCTTCATTTTTCTTTGCACAATTGGTAGCCTAATTCTGTTATGCGACGGAGAGCTGTAAAGCATTTCAACAGCACTATATGAGACCTTTTGCCGTACAAAATTCATCAATGTTGTATTATGTCATGATTTGTGTGTGCTTAATTTGTTTGATTTGTTATGTTGCATCTCATTTTCAATCTAATATCTTTGCACTGTTATTACCTGAAATGGGTCTGAGTTTGTTTATCGTGTTTTGTTTTTTTTGTTTCTTATGCGATCTAAGCGATGGTTGTTAATGGACAGATCACATTGTTAATAGGTTGAGTCGAGCCCGTTCTGTCATTGTGGTGTTGTTGTCCGTGTTTTCACTTCCAAGACTGCTGAAAATCCTCATCGGAGGTTTGCCAAATGTCGGAAGGAAAATTATAGGATATGGGTGTGGCTTGATCCAGAACCGACTCCTGAAATGAGATTACTTATCTCCAGCTATCGCAAACAGGTCGCTGACCGGGACGCTGAAATCAGAGTTCTGAAAATGAAGTGTAATTTGTTTGCATCTCTTCTTCTTGTCTCTTGGCTAGCATTCCTAGTACTACGCTTTATTTGATTATTAGTTGTGTAAGATTATGGGTGATTCTTCATTTTTGGTAATATTTTCACCCTCAGTTGTAATCCTTCATCTAAACAAGCATGTAAATATTGTATTTTGCATTGTACATTCTGTTGTTTATCATCTCGCCTTGAATATTTAAAGTTAAAAGTTGGGTTTGTAGAGTTACGCCTTTAATAGTTGGAGTTAAAAGCTGTGTAGAGTCACACCTTGAATATTTGGAGTTGAAAGCTGGGTTTGTAATGTCTACTCTCTTAGGCATTTCGTCGAACAAGTTGCGAGCACTTCTTACATTGCATTGTTGAAAGGGTAATGTAATATCAACAGATCAATATAACTATCATCAACGTACTCACCCGTTCATCGTTTCAAACCTATCTCAAATAATCTATCAACATTCACCGATCTGGGCCTAGATTCATTTAAGAGTGCCTTGCTCACACCGATATGTGCATTGCAAGTTTACCGATCTGAGAAAGTGGGAGCAGCTATGCACAGATCGGTGAGAGCCAAGGCACATATAAATGATCTAACATAAGAAATATGTGGAGTTGGGCATTTTATATTCGCCAATGGAGTCAAGAGGCGTTTTATATTCACCAATCTGGGCCTAGATTCATTTAAATGTGCTTCACTCGAACAGATCTGTGCATTGCAGGTTTGCCCATCTGAGAAAGTGGGAGCAACTATGCATAGATCCGTCAGAGCAAAGCACATATAAATGATCTAGCATAAGAGATCTATAGATTTGTAGAATTGGAGATGTTGAGAATGTAAGTGTGTGGCTGCTATCTAGAGTTTGTGGAGTGGGGCGTTATATCTTCTCAAATGTACCCCAGATACAGTGGATTGGGGCGTTATATATTCGGAAATGTACTACAGATACAATGAAGTGGAACATTACATATTCCAAAATGGACCCCAGATGCAGTGGAGTGGGCGTTACATATTCGCAAAGGGACCTTAGAGGCAGTGGAGTATGCCAAGTTAAACAGATATAATGCGTAATTGGATTGGGAGTATGTCAAGTTAAACAGGTATAATGCATAATTGGATTGGGAGTATGTAAAGTTAAACAGGTATAATGCGTAATTGGAATGGGAGTATGCCTAGTTAAACAGGTATAATGCATAATTGGATTGGGAGTATGTCAAGTTAAATAGGCATAATGTGTAATGAGACTATACTAAGTTAAACACATATAATGCGTCATTGGAATGAGAGTATGGCAAGTTAAACACGTATAATGCGTAATTGGAATGGGAGTATGCCAAGTTAAACACGTATAATGCGTAATTGGAATGGGAATATGTCAAGTTAAACATGTATAATAAGTAACTGGATTGTGAGTATGTCAAGTTAAACAGGTGTAATGATTCTCAAGATTGATACATTATCCCAAGTGGAATGTTATGGAGAAGAACATTACAACAATGATTCGTTATCCCAAGTGGAATGTTGTGGAAAAGAACATTACAACAATGATTCTCAAGATTGATGCATTATCTCAAGTGGAATGTTGTGGAGAAAAACATTGCAACAATAATTCTCAAGATTGATACATTATCCCAAGTGGAATGTTCTGGGGAAGCATATTACGACAATGATTTTCAAGATTGATACACTATCCTAAGTGGAATGTTATGGGGAAGAATATTACGACAATAATTCTCAAGATTGATACATTATCCCAAGTGGAATGTTATGGGGAAGAATATTACGACAATGATTCTCAAGATGTTTAATTGGATATACACTCATTCCAATTACGCATTATACCTGTTTAATTGGTCATACTCTCATTCCAATTACGCATTATACCTGTTTAACTTGACATACTCCCAATTCAATTTCACATTATACCTGTTTAACTAGGCATACTCCCAATCCAATTACACATTATACTTGTTTGACTTGGCATAATCCCATTCCAAGTACGCATTATACCTGTTTAACTTGACATACTCTCATTCCAATTACGCATTATACATGTTTAACTTGACATACTCCCAATCTAATTACACATTATATTGGCATACTCTCATTCCAATTACGCATTATACGTGTTTAACTTGACATACTCTCATTCCAATTACGCATTATACGTGTTTAACTTAGCCTATTCCCATTCCAATTACGCATTATACATGTTTAACTTGGCATACTCCCATTCCAATTACGCATTATACCTATTTAACTTGGCATACTCTCATTCCAATTACACATTATACCTGTTTAACTTGGCATACTCCCATTCCAATTACACATTTTTCACACATCACTCCACAAATGCAGCTTTTAATTACGCATATTGTACTGATCATTCAACAAATTTAGGGAATGGAATTCTCATATACAAAGAAAGACAACAAGTAAATATAAGAAATTAATTCTTGTACTATATGTTCCTTAGTACAAGCCGATAGCAACCATATTTCAATAAAACGGAGGCAATGTGCGCACGGTAATCAGCGATGGGGACTGAGTAAGCATACTCTATGAAATCTGGGGACTGCTTTGCATACTTCTCCAAAAAAAAGCAAATAAATGCCCCACATCCAAGATGGCCGCTTCTTGTGAACGAAAATGAACGGCTATAGGGTACTCATGTGATGTTCGATAATTGGAATATCCCTTATATTCCTAATAAGATTTCATGAAAACTCCCCACATTTTCTCCATGTGACATGATCTAGATGAAGGCATGGAGTTGTACGTATTGAAAATCGATCATCTGGTGTCGTACACAACCAGATGCCAGTGATGTAGGGTGTTCAATGGGAATATGATATATCTGAAATTTTTTCAGACACCGTGGTCAAGACGATCCAGTTACAGCCTGAAATAGCTGCCCAATCTTTGGACGAAAGTCCCCATCTTCGTCACCGTCATATAATGAGGCTTCTCTTGTCTCAACATACCTATTACATGTTGCATAAGAAACGGGTAAATGCAATAGATATTGTGTGATTTTTTAGGAATGTAGTCATCACCCATCAAAATATGAAAATAAGCCTCAAACACCCGCTGATTCATGGATGTACCCATAGCAATCTCATAATATCAATAACATACACCCTTATGTCTTGGCCGTATTCAAATACCAATTTATAACTACAAAAAAATTAAGGTAAATTTACGCATTCATACAAAACTGAATTATAAATCCCTAAAATAATTACGCAACAAAAATAACTTACATCGATTTCTCAGAGTATCTATCAATCATCCCATCAATTATTGCAATGGCATCACCATTCAAAGATGCACACCCATCAAAGTCCTTTCCATCCACAAATGGCCTTAATTCATTGGGAAGCGAAGGTATGTTCTCATCATCATCGTCATCATCATCATCACTCAATAAAATAGTATAAGGGAGATCAGCAGCATCTTGATGAACAAACACCACTGCCAATCAATCAAACTCATCAACAGAAGCATTGTCCCCCTGTTCTTCACCAACATCTCCTTTACCCTCATCAGCACCAACATCTCCCTTACCCTCATCATCTGAATAATCTCCCTTGGACTCATCATTGTCCATGACCTTCTTCAAATCTACCAACACACCACAAACCATTTCCTCTGGGTCTTGCCATTCATGCTTCCCCTTATCTTTATCCTTCTTCTCCTCCTTTTTATCCCCCTCATCCACTCCATCATTCCCATCTTCTTCAGGTTTCTCATCCTCACCAGCCTTCAACTCTTCTGTCTTCTTCTTCTTAGATACCTTCTCAGCAGCACACTTCTTTTTTCTTTTACTAGACTTTGCTGGCTGCTTCACTTTTTTCTCTTACCATCCTTCTTCTGAGCTAGCCCCTGTTCTTCACCCTCTTTATCACACATATCAACATCATCATCAACCTCGTTTTGGAATACACATTCCGACACATCATCAACACACTGCATCAAACTAAGGTCCTTCTTCCCAACAGGTTTAATTGGATGCATCTACAAGCAAGTTTAATATGAGCATCTAGTATCGAATAATCCATGGATACATAAGGTTTTCAATCATAATGTGTGCTTACGTCGGAGAATCTCAACTCACTGAAAGTCTGTTCAATTATTTTTTTCTTTGCAGACAACATAGTCTTCTTCCACTTAAAAAAACGTGGAAAAGATTGCAACACCACTAGCTCTCCACATTTGGGAAAATGATCATGGAACCAGGCCTGAGCGTAGAGCATGATATAGGTATTAAAAGGACAAACATTTCACAGCTTACATGTAAACAATATAAAATAACAGAATATATAAATTCTTACCATCAGCCCCATGCTACATCCAATTGACATCTTAAAGGTGCTGCGTGGAAACAACATTGTACAAAAAACAAACAATATGAACATTCTTACAAAATCATCGATGCCTTTGGGGTCACTCCTAGAAGCCAATACATCTAATTTGGACAATATGTTCGCACGTGTCACCCTACCATTTTTGTTATCAAAATACAGGCGACGGAATCGTGAATTCAATCTAGCAGAAGGGTCAACGGGATAACATTCACATTGTAGACCCAACATAATGGAGAACTCATCAACGGTAAAGGGTACACTGACCTTGCCCAAGTTGAATGCCTTCTGCTCCATGTCAAAACATTCAATAAGGAAACCAACGCGTTTGTTTGTACATTGGAATGCAGGCATGTCAATGAAAAACCCAAAAGAAGTTGCCATTATCCTGGACCTTTGGGAATCAGTTAGGGCACCAAACTTTTACAATTTTTCTGTGAAATATGAGGGAGAACAGCGACAGAGTATCTCATCGCGTCGCTTAGGTTTGCTATCGTCGCGACTCTTAGGTTTGCTGTCGTCACGACTCTTAGGTTTGCTGTGGTTGGAACCTTTTCCGAGTGTGGATTTTTGCTTCAATCGAGCCATACTTGATAATGGAGTCTATAAAATAGATTGTGTAATTGAACCGCCCTAATGTCAAATTGAAAATCTGTAATGAAGAATAAAAAGATAAATTGCCGAATCACAAATTTTGCACATACCAGGTGTGGATTCTTCAGCGAATGTCTTATTCTTTAAGGAGAACGGCCAAAATGTGATCGGAAGCGTGCTCGGCAGAGAAGAGAAAAAGTTGATCAATCACAGTGAAATGGCAGTCTTCTAACTCAGATGGTGGAGAACGAGAAGGCAATGTCATTATAGTATTTTTACAAGATATAGGGAGTTTAGGAAATGTTTGTTGAATATTGTGGATCTAAAATTGTGTAATTTCAAAGTAGGGGGTTTAGGAAATGTTTTTATCTTATTTGGTACCATTTAATAATTACCCCTAATTTTTATTTACTATTTCTTTTGAAAAAAAATTATTCCTTGAGGAGTATTAAATTTAAATAAATTTATACTTAAACTTGACAATATTATGAAGTATGCGGATGGAAGTTTCTTTAGTGACACGGAGAATGCGGCTGCAGGTGGTATAATTAGAGATGATGAAGGATGTTGGATCACAGGTTTCTCAATGAACTTGGGAAAAAGAACAATCATGGAAGCTGAATTGCTTGGGCTTAGAGAGGGATCTAGGCTAGCTTGGGAGAGAAGACCACCAAAGTTAGAAGTCGAGGTGGACTCCAAGGTTGTTTTTGAGTTGCTGAAGAGAACTGATATGGAATATCACTACTTAGGATACATCGTTGATGACTGCAAAAATTTGTTGAGGCTGCCCTGGGAGGTGCGGGTTAATCATATTTTGAGAGAAGGTAATGAGTGTGTAGATACTCCGGCTAAGAAGGGTCATGAAATTAAGGAGCAGGTTGCCGTTTGGGAAAACCCCCTTGTGGGAGTTTAGAGATTTTGATAATGGAGGAGAGTAAATAGTTTTTTGCTTACTTCTCCCTTGACCAAAAAAGAAAAGAAGAGGTATAACAAACTTTTATGTATTATAATATTTTTTGCTCACTTTTTCTTTATTATTAGAAAGTTATAATTAAGGAACTGTTTTTGTTGTTCGATCTTTTCAAATTCGATTATTTGTATTGTAGGCAAGACTAATTACCTTGAAGAGAAGTCGATGGACTTTTGGTAAGAAATATGTTCTAAAGTTTTGTCAAATATAACATGGTTGTTTGTCTAAATGCAAAATTTGTATTTTATTTTGGTCAGTTATGCCAATTTCTATCAAATTGTTATTGAAAGTGATTTTTCAAGATGAGCTTGATGGATGGATTTTGTGTTTGTGTGTGTGGTTGGATGGAGATGTGGGCATACTCATTATTAGGACTTATGTTAATTTGATGGAAACTTTTTTTCCCTAGCAACTGTTGTCAATAAAGTTGCATCGAGTAATTTGTTAGATAATTATTTTTTACTTAGTTGTGAGGCTGAAAAAAAAAAAAAGAAAGAGAATTTTGGTGATTTAGTATATATTCACATGTGAAATTACAATATTCGAAATTAGTTTTCAAATTCTGTTGCTGCACAAGCTCTTTTGTTGCTAGGAAAAGAAATTCAGGCCTTAGTTGCAAATTGTCAATGCATGACTTCTAGTTGCATCATTAATAAACAAACAAATAGGATAAAAGAAAGTACAATAACATCATATTATATTGGTCAAAACCTCAAAGGTATTGAATAAGGATGTATAAATTATTATTTTTTATGGTCGTAGAGAGCTTGAATTTTCAAGATATAAATCTAATTTGTCTTTCACATTTGAACATTTAGGATTGGCATATTAAATACTATGCTATAATTTATTATTTTTTCATGACATCCATTATTTATATATTCACGGTCTATATCAACAAAAGGTGAAGGATCTCGACGCACTTTCTTCAATGCTTTCAACATTACATTAGCGAAAGGTTTATTTTTTTTAGCTTTGTAGCAGAATATTGTCAAGACCTCATTAATGTAGATGACATTTTTTTATTCAATTCTACTTTTTTTTACGCACATTTATTTAAAAGATTGTCAAGTGAATTGATAAATATTTTTTTTGGTTGATTGAGGTTATTCATGGTAATTTTTTATTTTATAAATTATTTCATAAATTCACATTAATTATCGTTTAGTATTCTTAATTTACTAATCCATTCAATATTTGAAAGAATTATATAAATAAATTAATTTTCATATTTAGAAATAATTATAAAATATTTTAGAAACCTTTAAAATAATACAGAAATTACTCAAAATCTAGAATAATCATTATTTGTCAAATATATGAGAAAATTTTAAATTATATAGTATATTTCATAATATCTTTATAAATATTTATCATGGGATAATTTCAATATCCAATATGAATTTATAAAGGTGAAATGTATAAATAGTTAATTTATTGGATATGTATAAATATCCAATATTACTAATACCAATTGTATACATGTATATATATGTACAGACAGATCAAGTTATAAGTGTCTGCGCTTATATACAGTTCTCTCCCAGATTCTAGCCTATGTAAACTCCAAATCAAAAAGAAAGATTACAGAGAGAAAAGGAAACAAAACAGAGAGAAAAAACGAAACCAAATTGCTGACGATGAAACCCTTAAGAAAATCTTGAAGACACTGGAAGTATTGGATGCGCGTGTCAAGAATATTCACAAGATTGTAATTGAAACGAGATTATGTATATATGTTGTTGTCCACTGCCACGTGGTGTAGGTGTACTTTCAGTGGCGGAGCCAGAAAATTTATTTAGAGGGGTCGATCAAAGCATAATTTATCTCGATTATTAATAATTTAATATATTGATCCTCACTAATATTAATTTTTATTTTATTGAGGGGGGTCAGTAATGAAAAATACAAAAAAATTATATATATATATATATAATAAAAAAATAAAATTAAGGGGGTCAATTATACCCCTCACATTAATGTGGCTACGCCACTGTGTACTTTAGTGGATGGTTACGCATTTAAAATAATCATTATTTGTCAAATATATGAGAAAATTAGAATTAGGCGATCACGAGTTGGAGTCCAATTTAAGGGTTGGTGATAACCAAATCCAATGCAGGGAAAGGGAACCTTACCTTAAGAGCTTGATCATCATGACTGTCCATTGCAGCCTTCTTGTTTTCCCTGCCAGTGTTCTGAGCTCAAAAGCAACATTAGACTATGGTTACTTAAAAGCTCAATGATGACAACAATATAACATCAAGAAAAGAATTAATGTTGGTTTTCACTAATTTTTATTTGTTATTCTTTTCCAAAATAAGAAAGAAAAAGAATAAAAAACTTATCAACTTGGGCCAAGCCCAAATTGATTCCATGTGGGATACAATAATTTAAGCCCAGTTGGAGTTCAGCCCATTAACTTATTGGACCTGTTTTTTTTTTTTTTTTTGAGTGTGGATCCAATGAGAAGATCCAAATCCCCTATGAATTGTTGAGAAATAAAACCCCTAACCCCTATGGCCCTATGACAAAATTACACATAATCATCGATGGAATAATTAGTTACCTAACAAAAGAAAAGAAAATCCCAATATTGAAAAGACTAGAAAAACCTCATAAATAAACAAAATGTTCAATTAACTTTAAAATTATAGTGCTTCAAATCACACGCTTGTCTCGCTTCTCACTCACCTCTTCTCACCAAAATTTGGAACCTATATGTACTCTTCAAATTCAAAACATACATGCAGTACAGTACAACGAGCAAAAAGAAGCAAAAGAAAAGAAAATGGCTGATGATGATATTCTGAGGGAGATACTGAAGACGATGGAGAGTATGGGTGTGGAAGTGAAGGAAATTAACAAGAGATTGAATAAATTGGAAAATATGGGTGTGAAGTTGGAGGCCATTTCCAAGAGGGTGGAGGCCACTGAGATTAAGATTAAGGTGGCGGCGAATGTGCGCCGCCGCATGGAGGAGACACTAGATAAAATCTTGGCATATGTTCCTCAAAAAGACTCTGGTTTATGAAGTTATTCTAACCTCTAAAAATTTGAGAGCTGGTCAAGACAATAAACACAGGTTGGTGCTTCAGGATGGTGCAAAACTAGATGACTGCTTAGGAGCTGTACCAATTGTACGAGGTCAAGACACCCCTGAAAGTGAAGAAAAAAGATTGTTTCTTAGCTCCCCTTTTTGGTGAATGTTTTGAGTATGTGTGTGTTTTCAGGGTTTTTGAATTTGTAGCTATTGATGAAGTTTTTAAACTTTATTCCATGCTTTTGAAATGACTAGAAAAAATGCACGTGCAATTATTTTTAAGATAAGTTATAAAGTTGAATACAATAAATTAATTATTTATACATTTCACCTCTATAAATTCATATTGGATATTGAAATTATCCCATGCTGAAAAATAATTTATAAAGATATTATGAAATATACTATATAATTTAAAATTTTCTCATATATTTGACAAATAAAGATTATTCTAGATTTTGAGTAATTTCTATAATATTTTAAAGGTTTCTAAAATATATTATAATTATTTCTCAATATAAAAATTAATTTATTTATATAATTCTTTCAAATAATTAAATGATTTAGCAAATTAAG
>JBBMKE010412897.1:0-11476 GCA_037834125.1 Lippia alba | reverse complement strand
TTCTTGGGTGGAGGAGCTATCCTTTACTTGGGAAGTGCTGCGGTGCGGGGGTTGTAGTACTAGGGGAGGTGCTACAGTACACATATATATATATATATATAAGGTTTATATATCGCATGCATTCAAAATGAACGCATTGCAGTGGGGTATAACTATATCCTAACCTCACCTGGCTCCAAACAAAGCCGAAGACAAAGCTAACGATCCACCTCGAAACCTGCATGACCCACTTGTCACCACCCCGAGTGCACCTGAACCAAACTAAACATAAACAAAGGACTCAGACTCAAGAATGAACCATACAGACGCACGACAATGCTCACCATGCATAAGTGTCCACGTTGTGCTTTCAAATGTGGTGTCGTGGCCAAATTGGACATACTAATGCACAAGCACTTAAAAGATGCATTCACGTACGTATGATTCAAATTCAAATCACTTATATGCAAATCAATACCTAATACAATTAAATAAAATCATATTTCACTTTAAGACACGTTCATGTGCACAATAAATGAAAATAAAAGAAATCGAAAGACAAAACAATTCAAATCATTTCATATTAGCTCACATAGCACATAACCAATTCATATTACTTCATATTGCATGCAAATCCAAATATCATGTTGTTATATAAAAGTTCATATAATAACACGTTTGCAAATTCGCTCCAACCCACAAAGTTACAAACCAAACTCCAATCATGCAAGGTGCACATAATTCACATATTACATAACAAATTCACACATTACATAACAAATTCATATTTCACATTTCATATAAAATTCATACATTACCATATCAATTAGATTACATAATAGCATGCGACGATTAATTTAACTCACGGAGGTACAAATTAGATTCCAAATAAATCATTCAAGGCTCATACAATTCATGCATTGCCTAATTAATCCAAATTCTACTTAAATAATATAAACTTTAATTATAAGAGTTTCAACTATATTAGTTTAGAAATATTACATAAACCTCCCTTAAAATTAGTTGCAATTAAGAAAGTTTCAAATTCAAATAAATCAAAACACAACAATTCATTTTCATGTAATTAAAATTATCATATTAATTTATCCCATGCTTAGGTTTAATTAATTCAATTCATACAATTTTACATTTTCTAAAATTACACAAACATCCTTTGTACAAGAATTATGTTCAACTAGTGGCATAAAACAATACAATCATCAATCGACAAATCATGAATCCATATATTTCATATTTCAATACATGTATTTGGATACCATACAATGCATTTCTATTCCTTTATCAAGCATTCATGGACGAATTACAATTTAAACAATCAATAACTAATGCAATTTGACAAAACGAGGCTCAATTTACAATTCATTTCATTCTATACATAATTTCGTATACATTAGAATTCATATCGATCAACAATTCAAGCAAATTCGCAATTAAATTCATTTAAACAATTAAATCAAATAATTCCAAACTATACAATTAAATCCGTAGAAAATAAACCGAGTGTCCTATTGATGAACCGAAAGTGGCATTAGACTCACCGCGTAGAGAAGAACGAGTTGCCCGGAGGCCGCCGGAGTGCCGCCACCGGAGTCGCAGGAATAGTGGCGGATCGCCACCCGGCCACTGCCGGAACGTGCTGGAAAATTCCCCAAAAATCATCCTAGCTTGAATTCTTCGTCCTCAATCCAATTCCTCGATCAATTTCTGAAAATTCAAAGCCCATTATCTCCAATTTCAAAAACAAGATTACGAGAGCCCTAAATCTTCAAACTTCAATTACTTTCAATCCGGCGAACGAAAATCAAATCCGTAAAAGACATCAACTCACCCGTAACGAGAGCTTCAAAACGCCTATAGTCATTGCCAAAAAAAGTCACAAGAGCCGACCTACACCTTGAACCGCGGCTGCATTTTACCAGAACCACTACCTACGGCCAAAATCTGATCAAATTGAGGGGGCATCCTTACCCGTCGGAATGGGTTGCCGGAGGCGGCAGAACGCCACCGCTACAGTGACATGCGCTGTCGCCCCGAGCTTTAGACAGCGTGTGCGCCGCCGCCACGACTCCTCCTGCTGTGCTGCCGACATGGAATGAAGCGCCGGGATGTCTACTTTCAGGTCCCAAGGCACGTGCTCCAAGAAAGCTGCCAGAGGTTGTCCAAATCACCGGTGAAATGGGGGAGGGTTCTTGCTGCTGCTGCACTTTGTCGGAATGGCCACTTTCGGCCATTTTCTTGCCGAACCAAGGCCGGAAACAGATTCAGGGGGTCGAAAAAGGTGGGAAAGGGTGGTCGTTGGCCGGCGCAAGTCGCCGGTGAGGGGTAGCGCAACCCGCCACCTTCACGCCGCCGCTACGCCATCTCTGGTCGTCGGTTGGCCATGATCTTTGTACGATTGAGACCGCATTGTCGAGCTCTTTAAAAAATACTGTGGTTCATAATTCTGTCGAGTATTAGCCGAGATTGGATTTGTGTATGTTAGTGAGTGTAAATAGTGGCGGGGAACGGGGTTGGAACGTTGGGGAAGAGAGAGAGAGAGTTGAAGCTGAAGTTTGGCACGAATTACAAGAATTTAGGATATTTATCCCAGATTCTCGTACACAAAACGGTTGGATGGAAGGGTAAATGACGTCAGAATTGGCCAAACTTAGAGTCTACGGACTCGATTCGATGCTCCGAACGTGTTAGAGGGGTTAAATAGGTCAAAATCTCGACCGAACGAGAAGTGACCGAAAAACCCTAAAAGAAAAATTACAAACAAGCCCCTAAACTCTTAAAGAGTTAAAAATAGGGCCACACAAAACACAGAATCACATAATCACGTAATTAAACATACAAAAAGGGCACACGTGGTGAGATCTTGGACGTCTGAAAAATCGGGATGTTACAACCTTCCCTCCTTTAAAAGGACCTGTCCTCAGGTCCGGAGCGAGATCTTGAACTACTCTGAAGACGAACTCAACTTTACACTTCCCTTGTGCCACTCGCAACTGCTGGCAGACCACGTACAACGTAACGGAAACAAATAAGAAAGAATCTTATCTCTCAGCATGAAAGTGAGGAAACCCCGTTCCTCAGCATACAAGGGAGAGAAAACCCCGTTTCTCAAGCACAGAAAAGAGAGAACCCCGTCTCTCGAGCACAGAATTTGAGAGAACCCCGTCTCTCAACCTGAGTCTGACAAATTTCACGTCTCTCAGACATTCTAGTTCGAGGAAATCCAGCATTTCCCTAAATTCGAGGGAATCCAACATCTCTCGAATGTCTAAGTACAAGAGAATCCAGCATCTCTCATGCACAGAACTTAGAAAGAATCCAACATCTTTCTATCACAGAAAATAGAGAGAATCCTGCATCTCTCTAACACGCAATTAGTAGGGGGATTTACATCTCCCTGGTACATAAACAGAGAGAATTAAATCTTTCTTGCACAAAATTTCAACAATTAAAGCACTCATACTTATATACATCAAAGTAGCACAATTATAGAAATACAACAATCAACATACATCACAATTAACAATCACATCACATAGTAACTAGGGATAATTTAATAAACAATGCATGTATGCTCGTGCCATGAATGTTTAGTGTACCGTTCACCGAGGTAGGAGAGTCGACATTGCCAATTTCTTTATCTTGAAGGATATTTCAATCCTCGATCGAATGCGATTACAACTTCCTGTCCCAATTTAAATTCTTGGCTTCACTCGTAATCCTCGGTCATCCTTTGGTGGAAAGGGAGAAATCCCGCAAAGGTTGAATGCAGTTTTGAATTTTATTGCTTCCCCCTATAATTCAAAAATTAAACAAATATCTATGTATGTGGGTTAGTGCGTGAATATGTCAAATAATGAAACAATTAGAAACACCTATTCAATGTAAATGCAAAACCAAATTTATAAAATTAGAGCAATTAGTAAAATATTGCAAAAATTATAATCATAGTGGGCACAAAATCACTTAAGCTTAAATAATTTCATTCAAAGAAGACAAAATGCACATCAAACAGATGCAATGCATAAGTATTCCTATTGCCGCACGACCTAGACTGACACGACACGACTCCAGAGCACCTGTTTTGAACCTGGTAGCTCTTATACCACTTTAAGATGTAGCACCCCAAGCATAAGGCACCACATCCCCCGCACTATAGCCCCCAAGCATAAGGCTACGCATGCATGCGTACATAAGTATACGGAGCACAACACATAAGGTATTTTAAAATTCATGAACCGGGATGTGGTTTTTGCAATCCAAATCATTTTAACCGTGATAAATAATTCGTAGGAAAGATTTGGGCCGAAGGCCAAAACAACCAAATCATACTCGCATACTTAACCCACAAAACGTATCAGAACCAAACTAAGCATACATAGGCTTATACAAAATGTTTCATACTTTCCAAATCAAAATATACGAAAAAGCCAACAAATACGTACTTCACACATATCTACATATATATATATATATAAGGCTTATAAATCGCATGCATTCAAAATGAGCACGTTGCAGTAGGGTATAACTATATCCTAACCTCACCTGGCACCAAACAAAGCTGAAGATAAATCCAAGGTCCAACCCCAGAACCTGCACGACCCACTTGTCACCACCCCAAGTGCACCTGAACTAAATTGAACATAAACAAAGGACTCAGACTCAAGAATGAACCATACAGACACATGGCAATGCTCACCATGCATAAGTGTCCATGTTGTGCTTTCAAATGTGGTGTCGTGGCCAAATTAGACATACTAATGCACAAGCACTTAAAAGATGCATTCATGTACGTACGATTCAAATTCAAATCACTTATATGCAAATTAGAACCTAATATAATTAAATAAAATTATATTTCGCTTTAAGACACGTTCATGTGCACAATAAATGCAAATAAAAGAAATCAAAAGACAAAACAGTTCAAATCATTTCATATTAGCTCACATAGCACATAACCAATTCATATTACTTCATATATTTCACTTTAAGACACGTTCATGTGCACAATAAATGTAAATAAAAGAGTTTTGCCCTGTTTTTGGCCATTTTCTTGCACCTAGAGGGTTCCCACAACCATGGGATTTTCCTCACGGAAAATCCGCGGCCGTGGATTTGATGCAGTGGAAACCATGCCTACTGTATTAAATCCACGACTGTGGTGAAGGGGAAATCTACGGCTGTGGATCCTTTGCAGTAGCTCTGGCCATTTTTTGTGCTTTATTTTCCCTTTTCTCTTTGCTTGTTTGAGGTTTTCCCACCCCTAGCATGTTCTCAATATATTGTATGCATGTTTTTTAGGGTGTAATGCTATGCTATGAGTTCTTAATGCTTGATTTTGATATGTATTATGTTCCATGTATGTGTTATGTGTCTCGTGTTAAAATATGGGGTTCGTTTGACGTGTTATGTGCGAGTTATGCGATCGTGTGCCTTCGTTGCTCCTTTATGCGCAGTAATGCTTTGAACCTTTGAATATGAACCCTAAATGCTTGTTATTTCTATCTTTATGAAACTTATGACTTATATATAAGTTGAATTATGTGTTATGAACATTATTGATGAAATTTTGGCTTGATTTGAATTGATATATGAAAGTTATGAATTGAATGAATGCGAACCTTTCAAAGAATTAAAGAATGATAGAAATTGTGCTTGAATGCATCTCCATGACATTGATTTGATCTTTTACGCATCTCATATCATATCATAGCATTGTCGAGTGTCTTATTTGGTCATATTGAGTCTTACACCATTTTCTTACACAGATTCGGGTTTTTTTCGGAGACGAGGCCGGACAGTGAGGCTTGTGCTCGTTTTTTAAACTTCTAAGATGGATTTCTCTACTAATAGTTAAAAATGACCTAAATATGCCCCAATGTGAAATGTTTTGAACCCAAAACTATTATACGTATATAGAGTAATTTTCTAGAGTCAATGATTTTGAACGTAAAGCCTTCTTTTATGAACCCTACCAAATGTTTTGGCAAAAATGGAATGAAAGCACAAAATGGGGCCCATGGTCTTGGTGTGAGTGGATATCCGGGGAGGCAAGGGTCGACGGTGATCCCTCATACTAGTCCCACCAATGAACTGCGTAACCGGACCTCGTTGGAGATATCGGGGAATGGACGCTGAGTGCCATCTCGGGAGTCATGTAACCCCTTTTGGTCAATGAATGGGTGGCCGGGCCTTGCAAACCCGTCCACCAACCCAGAGGCATAAGGGTAAATGCTATGTATGTGTACGAAAGAAAGAAATGTGTGAAAATATTGAATAAATGAATGTTATTGAACTACACGAGGTGCTGGTTGGAGATAATGCACGCCCCCTGGTCAGGCCACTAATGACGTAATGAAAGATGATTGTTATAATCTCCTTTGATGATTTCTCTCTTCGACGCACTTGGGAAATGTTTCGAAAACCTCACTCGAGATTATAACTTACATGTGAATGTTTAAATATTGTCTTATATTATATGTATGCCTTGTTTTTTTCCCACCAGTCTCTTTTAGACTGAACCCATTTGGTTTTCAGTTCTTTGGCAGGTGTGAGGTGCTAGGCGGGAATACGAGTCAGTTGTATCCTGCATTCGAGTCTAGCATTTCTATCTATTGCTTATACTCATATTTATTTATTATATTTATGAATTGAACGCCCGTGGTGCATTTTTTATGTATAATGAGGCTATGAAGGCCATAGATTACTTGATGTACTTTTGTTAGAGCCCGTGGCTCATTGTAAATGATGTATATATTTATTGGTTGGCTTCCGCATTCATGTTTCTCACTCTTATTCATGTATTAAGTTTGTATTGAATGGTTCAAGGTTTAGTCCCACCTAGCTTGGAGTGTGTGTAGAGTCCCTGTTCGCCGTGACTTGGGTCGTGTGTGGATTATCCGTTTCATATGTGGGTCGGGTCTCGGTGCGGGGGATGTGGCGTCACACGTCAGACGCTACACTACAACTGAAAGATAAAATGAGTTGTCAATCAACTGACTGAGTGAGGCGGGCTAACGCACACCCACGATATATATATAGAGCATAACACATTAATTAAGGGTGGACTCATGAACCGGGCCTAGGGTTTTGCACACCAAACTGTTGAAAACACCCAAAATAAATATAAGTTTAGAAATTATTTTATAAAAGTCCTATCCCGTTTTACAAGTCCCAATCATAGCAATACATTCATATGCTCGGTGAGTACGAGCTTCCAACCTTCTCACTCCTGAAGGCGTGACATAAATTGAATGCATAATTCAATCCACCCACAACTCCAGTGATAGAAGAACCTCATGGTGGTCCTAACTGTCCAATCATGACAGAACTCAATGGGGAGCCAACCTACATGAGGGCTCTCCGGCCCTATAAGCCGAAGGCTCAAGATACAACACCTTCCCTACATCACGGGTCGCATGAAGATATCTCAAATGGAACTACGCACAGGTATAAATCTGATAGCCCTTTCCATCCCAGGAGCTCCTCAAATCCATAAGACAATCAGGACAATCATTCATAATGCCAATCTTTCATGGCTAATTCTCGCTACATACACATAAACATGACAGAATTTTCCAAATGACTTACATATACCATCATATATACTTTTCAGAACGAAAGGTATGTCACAAGATCATAATCATATCATATCCAACACATGTTGGAAAACACGGAAAGTAAACGTAGCAGAACTAAAAAAAACTCCAAACAAGGAGACCGAAAGCTCCCGATTATCGTATTGAATTCATAGTTTCAAGAAACTCACGTTGATTGAAGCTTTCTTGTGATGCTAGTACCGCCTACTAGATGTCTTTCATGCGGAATTATCCCTTCAATGGATCTCAATTAGATTCCCAAAATCAGCGATCCTCTAATGGTATCTACACCAGTCACAGAACATGATCAAGCTAGGGAGAATACTAGTTATGTGGCTTGTGTTTTGGTTAGGAAAACCTGTATTTTGAAAACCTTTCTTTTGTTTTATTTTTCTCAAAACATAACACTTCAAGAGCGTCGGTCTAAAGAATAAGAGAGCACTCCCACTAGTATTTATACTAGTGGGGTTCGAACCCCTTAGGGTTTTCTTAACCCTAGTGGGCTTTGATTTCTTGCTCACTAATTAACCTATTTAATTATTTAATTTAATTGGAAGATAAGTTCTTAACTTATTCTCCAAGTCTATGCAAGAATCAAACTCTCTTTCCTACAATAGAAAGTTGGACATTTTCAACTTTCCTAAAATTAAAAGCCTCCTATAATAAATAAATTAATTCCTAATTATTTATTTATTGGGTTACGATTTGAGAAAATAATCTAATATTTAATTCATAATTAATATTAGACTTAAATTAATTAATTATATTAAATTAATTAATTTCAAGAAAAAATTTCATGTGTGGAATAAATCCACACGCCTCATCTACGTCATCCGTGACAAGTGTGCATTACACGTGTGACCCACGTGTTCTGGACAAGTGACACAACGTTTCTGTAACACGTGGCAGTCACGTTCCAAATATAACACGTGGCGGGGATATTTTCCCTCTTCCATCAATATTTTGATCCTTCGTTAATCATATTAACTTCCTATCCAAAATCCTCGTATTCTGACATTTGTGTATGACCCTTTTAGGTTCATTATTCGATTAGCAGTGACAATGAATAATTAATTCTGTTAATTAATTATC
The DNA here is from genome assembly GCA_037834125.1 of Lippia alba. Taxonomy (NCBI): domain Eukaryota; kingdom Viridiplantae; phylum Streptophyta; class Magnoliopsida; order Lamiales; family Verbenaceae; genus Lippia; species Lippia alba. The sequence goes on along the minus strand of JBBMKE010412897.1, from coordinate 2,789 downwards.
CACTTCACAGATCACACGATCATAATCTGGCAATAGATGTGTGATCCTTAGCTGAATAAGAATTAAATTGAAGAACCTTTCAGTCAATAATATCTAGTGAATAAGATCCTTCTACACTTCCATCTCTCGATCAAGAACTAAGACATGGGAATATTCTCAGAGCCTAAATATTCTTGATCTTTAAAGTTAAGTTCGTTTCATATCCATTTCGATCTCAATCCAAGAAAATTCCATTTTCTTGATGTCTTGATCTTTATCCACCTTGGCCAAGGGTTTAAGTTTAATGGACTACGAACAACTTAATCAATAAGAGATCAATCTTGTTCTAGTAACAAGTTGTAGGTCCTTTATTGATTCTACTAATTTTCATATGTCACTTGTGTAATCCCAAGATAGGCCGTGGTTCAGGTTTCAGTATGTCGAACCCCTTTTGAGCCTATATCAAAGATTACATAGTTAGCTCATATGAGACATTACAGAAACTCAACTTAAAGGATTAATCATATTATTGACCTGTGTGATCTCTCCTAATCTAAAGTTTCTGGAAACTTCCTTTCACATTTAAGAGTGTTCTCACGAGGGACATCTCAGTGATGAAGTTCTTGTAACAATCCCCCTTATGTATTATAAACGCATCATTGTATGCACTTATCACTCCATGAAACTAAGTGATCCTTCAAAAGGACATAATCACATAAGCAAATCTCAATAGAGTCTACATCGACACTGCCACTGTCTGTCGGACTCTCGACTTGGAGAAGTTTCTAATCCTCGCTTATGGAGTCAAGAACTTATTTCATGTGCCCTTCCCATAAAGGCAAAGTTCTTGACAACATCTCGGATTAGGGGAGTTCAAAACATGCAAACAAATAGTCTACCCTAACAGACAAACAAGCATATAAAGAACTGATGCCTATGAACAAAATCATTTCGTTTTTATTCAAAGATTGTCTGTGATTTTACAAGGAATAAGTAAAGCACTAACTGCTTTCAGGGCACTATTCCTAGCAATTTCATGCAAGAACGAAGCATATTGATGTTCTATCACTTTGTGCGGGAGATTCTCGAAGAAGAGCAGATTGTTCTTAAGAAGATTGGAACTACGGAGAATCCTGCAGATATGATGACCAAGATGGTGACAAAGGCCAAGTTGTTTAAACTTGGTTAATATCCTGCACTTTTAAGTTGGGGCCTGCGGGCGCATTTGGAGGCACTACTACCTATTTGGAGAGAGACAAAAAGTGCGTTTGTATTTAGTGGGACCACAAATTGTGCCAAGGTGGAGATTTGTTGGTTGTGGCATAATATTGTATCCCACATTGAAAGACTAGTTTAGGGTAAGACTTGTTTTGTCCCACATTGGTTTTTTATAATAGTTTAGGGAGAACCTAACCCTATAAATAGGCTTTTCCCTTTCTATCTTAGTGCACCGAACAAAATCTCTCTTTACTTTGTAATATTTCTTTAGTGAAATATAATTTGAGTAGTGCCCGATGACGTAGGTTAAATAGGCCAAACTTCGTAAATTTGGTGTTTCTTTATTTACGCATTTTAATAGTCTATTTAATTATATTTAATTTTATTTTTCCTGATTTTTCCTTTGTGAATTTTAGGTATTATATTTCTGAATATTATTGGACGATTCCGCAACGATGTAGATACTTCTAAAAGACCGAATATCATTTATTCATAGAAAATTATAAGTGGATAAATTTAGGGAAATCTTAAAGGACGACAAAAAAGAACTCATTTAAACAATGAGCAAAACGAGAGACAACAGGTACAAACTTATCTTGCACTTGATAATTAAATATGGAATTGCGGATAAAACAGACGCTTTAGTCTTAAATTGACATATTTCCTAATATAATGGAGTAATTTATAATTTTTAAAACTTATAAGTGTGAATTTATAATATTTTTATGTAAGTATGTACAAATTTACACTATTGAATTACAATTATGCAGACTCTCTAGGGAAGTATATGTAACAAAAAATAAGCAGTGAAGTTGTTTTTAAGTAGTTCTAATAATTTTTTAGTTTTATTTTACATTTTCTTGGATTGAGTCAAATCGAACTATTTAAATGTAAAATTCTCCCAATTAATGATAGTAATATTTCCGAAGGTTTTAACTCGCTTGAATTAGCTTAGACTTGAGATTTCTGATTAAATTAATATAGCACCAAACCGTCAAACTACACCAGTAGACACTACAACAAAATATATATTATAGGACACCATCATTAGGATATTTTTTTAAAAATATCCCAAAAACTAATTTTTGTGGCACTCACAAAATTAAAGACATTTATTTGGTATTGGCGCTTAAAAATCCCACTAATTAATTTACTTAGAAGTCGTTTACTTTTACTTAATCTAACAGATAAAATTAATTAACTCCCAAAATATGTCATTTACTTTTCATGTTGGTTTTTCTACCAAAATCTCTTCTGCCCGTAAGATAGAACGGTTTTTGCAGTTTTTGTGAGTTTTCTCAAACATGGCAAAATGTCGTGTTTGAGAAATCAAGATTTTTATCGGCATAGCCTATTTACTTTTTTACCCAAATTTTCAATTTATTTATAAACGTCTTTCGTCATTATTATTATTATTATTATTATTTGAAGGATTCTTGTAACACCCCACACGCGAGGCACTATATCCCCCGCACCACAACCCGACCCGAGTAACGGAATAGAGGCTCCGCACCCGAATCAAATCGTAGCGAACGGGTGACAATTCAAAAACAATCCTAAGCTAGGCGGTAATTAGACCCTGACAATCAGAA
>JBBMKE010412861.1:0-11480 GCA_037834125.1 Lippia alba | reverse complement strand
CAAAAATACCCTTGAATTTTTTTTAACATCTTACAAAACGACCCCTGTATTTCTTGTAGATAACAAAACAGTCCCTATAGGAGTTAACGGAACCCTAACGGAAGATAGGGACCTCAAACGGAATCAAACTGTAGGGAATAATATGTAAAATAAAAGAATAGGTTCTGATTTGTAATTATGGCTAACTGCAGGGTACCTAGATGTAATTTTCCCTAGTTATAATCGAAGCTGTGTGGGATCCTTTACGCACCAACTATTGTGACTCAAAATTTGATTCAATTCTTTAATGCCCCAGGTTAAGAATTGTACGAATTCATTGCTGGAGGAACTATACAATTTATTAAATCTCAACTGCCTCTCGTAGCATTTTTACATATATAAAGCCCATCACATTGTCACATTTTCATAAACACAATCATATTTTCTTATACTTTTACCAAAAAAAAATTCATATTTTCTTATACACAACACACACAAGAAGCCGATTGCTAAGTTGTATCTTGAAAACATTCTAATTATCTCCATAAATGGCCAACTTATTATTCTCCCATCCAATTTCGTCCCTTTTTCTTACCCTAATTCTACTTTCATTCGCTTTGAATTCCTCCGAAGCTGAGGCACGTGCTTTCTTCGTGTTTGGAGATTTGCTCGTCGACGATGGCAACAACAACTATCTTGCGACCAGCGCACGAGCTAATGTCCCTCCCTACGGGATAGACTATCCGAGTCATCGCCCCACTGGCCGTTTCTCTAATGGCAAAAACATCTCATATATTATAAGTAAGTACATTCTTTAAGCTATTATGTTGATAATAGAAGAAATTTGGGGAAAAAAGTTCTGTGTATTCATTGTATTGTATTACAGAAGTACAAAAATTACATGTTTAAGTAGACTAACAATGACTAATCACCGCCCAATAATCTGCTAAGTACAAGGGAGGTTAATTAGGATAAAGCCCTTCCATAAATAACCGAATATCCCAACATATTACGTTTATCACGTACCTAAACTTTCATAAACTTATTTTAACTTAAATGTGTGTTTATGTATTAGGTGATAGATTTGGATGGGAGCCCACTCAACCATACTTGAGCCCATTCCTCAAGGGGAAGAAGCTTCTTATTGGTGCTAATTTTGCTTCTGCAGGGGTTGTTGTCCTCAATGACACTGGAATCCAATTCGTGAATCCATATCTTCACTAGTTTTTCTTATTACAAAGTATAGAGAATGGTGTCACCTACATCATTTAGGAAATACAAAATGTAATGTGAAAGTAATTAAAATGTAATTACTTAGGGATCAAGAAAAAGTTATGAATAAATAAATTATGTATAATCGCGTGTCTTGCTATGTGGTGTAGGTCAATATCATCAGAATTGGACAACAACTAGAATACTTCCAACAATATCAGACACGTGTGTCCGAACTCATAGGAGCAGAAGTGTAATGCCCCAATTTTTTCTAAATCATAAAACCAAGAATATCCTGAAAAGGATATTTGGTTAGGTGGTATATTGTTTACATAATTCGAGAACATAATAGCCATGTTTGTATTGTCGCGGTGATCTCTATCAGCATCCAAACTACTCCGTGGCATTTCTATCACCATATATTCTCAATTTCAGGTAAAAGCGATACGTGTGTGTTCAAAAGAATTAATAATTAATCAATCTAATTATATTTGGTAAAATTATAAAATTCTCATACTTTAGATTTAATTACAATTATGTGAATTATGTGAAACTTGTGAAATTTAGCAACATTTATATTTGACCAACATTTGAAATAAATGATCGAACGTGACTTGCGTGCTCAATTGTTCCTACTTGACCATTTTCACAATTTTGAAGACCTAATTACATAAGTCTCTTGGACTTCATGGATCATATTTTCATAAATGTAAACTTGAGTGTGAAACTTAAAGGTTGAAGGGCTTGAGTGCAAATTGGCATACATGCATTTCATTAATGCAGAGAAGCTTGTAGCTTCTCATACATTCAGACACACACTTACACATTGCTCTCTCTCCCTCTCTCGGTTGGAACAACAAGGAACAAGGGGGTTTTGCATTTCTCAAGCTAGGATTAGGCATAAAGCATCCTTGAAGCATCAAGAATCATCATCCTCATCATCTTTGTCTCCACTCTTCCATTCTTAAGATATATAATCATATAGGTACATATTCATGAATCCATGAGTTGAAGCTAGGGTTAGGATATGTAGGAATAACTTGTTTATAATATATAATATGTAATATTAATTATAAGTATATAAATGTATGGGTACAATTCATAAAATTTATAGGTATTATTAAATCAAAAAAGTAACTTAAAAATATACAAATAGTATCAATATAATATTTATATCTCTTGCAAAAAAATAATTCTTTGTTATATAACAAATCATGGAATAATTTAAGTAACCAAATTAAGAAAGGAATTAATTAACAAATATAAGGATTTGAATTTAAAATTTTAGTGGATTTTAATTGAAATTGTTCAATTATGTCCAAATATAACTGATAAGTTCTTAAAAATCATACATTTTTTTGTAGGACTAAAAAATCGTACATGACTTAGAGATAGTTTACTTTATTAGAAATGTATGTATAAGTTATTTAACACATCTATATCTATGTTTACTAAAATACTGTAAGGGTCCTATGCTATTGACAAAGTCCAAGAAAATGTAAGAATGCATTATGTTAATTAACAACTCCAAAAACGAGTTTTTAATTAAGCAGGATAACCTATTGCAGTAAACAAATTAAATTGGGTATTTAACAAAATTTTAACACGGTCATATTGAATCCAATTAGATAATAAACCAAGAAAGTAAACAATTTCTTAATTGAATTGTCATAATAATGTTATTTGACATGATTTGAAATATATATAAGGAAAATTAAAACACTTCCTATACTATATAGTATAGATAGACATAATTAATTTAATTTTCATTTAAAATTATATGTAAAGTACCAACTTTTTATTTTTTATTATCACTTTGAAGAAAGATACTTTTTGAAACATTATTAAACGCGATCGAGTTTTAATTTGTTAAAGTTTTTAAATTCAAATTTTTATTTTAATAAGTTTAACAAAAAAAATATTTAGTTAGTAAAATTAATTTTAAAAAGTAGAATGATAATTTTAAAATAATCATTTATGATAAACAACTACAATTTTCGGTATGTAAATAACAAATATGATGGTATATATGTTGGGATAAAAAAATTAAAGATCAAAGCACAAAGATATTATAATGAAACAAAAATAAAAACTACAATCTTAGTTAAATGAAATAATATAACAAAATTGATACGACATAAAATAAAATAAAAATAAATATAATCAAAGTTAAAAGATTATTTTAGAAAATTTTATAATTTTGCCCCCTTAATTATAGAATTTTCCCTTTTATTATAAAATAAATTACGATTTCACTACTCCTGAAAAATAATATTGATATTACGAAATTTTCGCCCCCCTCGTTGCAAATCCTGGCTTCGTCCCTGATCATGGCAAAGTTTGGAGCTTTACATTTGATAATAATAACATTCCTACTCGAAGATTGGTCGCCCAAATAAACGATAGATTATTTCGGAGTTATGTCGTGGGATCCCTAGGCCGTTTGCTGGTTGTGGGTTCTAAGGGGTACGAAATTCCTAGTAGGAACCATGCATTGCCTATTACGTATGTTGTTTATGAATTGGATTTGAAGAATAGATCTTATAAGCGGAAATTTGGGTGACAGTGCTATCTTCGTGGGGTGCAACACGTCAATATCAGTGGATCATGCCTCTGAATATCAAGACCTTAGATCTAATCATATATATTTCTGTGATAATGTGGCCATGGGTTGTTATAGCTTGGAAGCTGACGATGTCGTACAACGCCGTTGGGTCGGTCAGGGTGGTCGTTCTTCATTTTGGTTTATACCTTCTCTGCTATCTACTAAAGTTTCTGATGTTGTGGATGGTAAAGAAGATTAATAACTGTATCTTCCTACCTTCCTGCTCTTATTTAATTCTTGCTTTGTGATTTGTGTTAGAAAGATTTCTGTAATTCTTTAGCAGGACATACACAGCAGTTTGTACTTCAAGAGTATCATCTATGTTTATTACTACTATAAGATCTGACATGATAGCCTTTAATCTTCTGCAGCAGAAGCTTTAAAACATCCTTGGTCACTATATCATTACGGACATCCAAAAAGTTACTCAAAATTTGTAAATAAGGATATGGCAAAAGGAAGTGAATTATAAACATAAAGCATTTGAGATTGCTTGTTCGAATCCTAATGAAAATCATACCGGTATGTTCCAAAGGCTTCCGAGATTTTGAGATTCTTAATTTTTTTGCCTGGAGAGAAGACTGCAAATACAATTTTTTTTAAACTTATATCATAAAAATAAAAGGAGATATTGTTTCCTCCATTTTAATCACATGATAGTACATTAGGATATATAGATTAGAGAAATATATACACCATCCTTGCAACATTTTACATTTAGAGGACTCAAACCCAACACTTTGATCAAGTGAACTCAATCCATAACACAAGGTCAATGTTCAAATGAAGTAAATATTTTTATATGAACAATAATTTAGTCCATTATGTACCGATTTATTTATTTTTAGTCCATTAATCAACAGTTAACACTAAATGAGCCTGGACACTAAATATCATTTACTTTAAAATCATTACGTGTTAGTCGTAATAAGTTATAAATTAGAATAAATTATCATATTCTTTATATGTTGAAATTATGAGTATAAAATATTTTTATTAAAAAATTATATATAAAATTTGTCAAACCGCCAATCCGCACGTTTTAAAATCGTACCCGCTCAACCCGAACCGCTCGATTTAAAAAAATAATTATATATTTACAGTTTATGTTTTTACAAACCCGCATACTTCGGGTCGGGTGACGTTTTACTTACACACCGCCCATATCCGACCGCGTACACCCCTATTTGGGCCCTTGTCCAAGTTGGAAACTGACTGGGCTGTGCAAATGAAATTTGGATAGATTTCATTAGGGCCAACGGGACGGATTCAGACGGATCAGAGAAATCCGATTCAAGTTAGATAAAAAGATCCTATAATTGGATATGCCGATATGGGAACGAATTCCTCAATATTGAATAATCTAAAAGAAATAGTATCTGATTGAATTCGATAAAAGATCCGATGAGATTAGTAGTAAATTATAATATTTATTCGAAAATTAAAATATAAAAGGTAAAGATAAATATATATTATTTAAAAAAACTCTTATTTAATGACTATTGATTATTTTTATTTTATATTCATCTCAAATATGTTAATTTTAAATTATTAATAAAAGATGACAATATGTTTTTAAATAACTCATCATGAAAGAGAATTTTAAATGTAATGATTCTCATGGGGTCATATCCGGCATGGTTCAAACCACCAACATTTAGAATTTGTATAGATTTTGGAAACCACTGGAGAGGCAAGGCTCCGACGGGGAAGATGTATCTATGTGGGTTCTACCAGTTAGGCTAACACAAATTGAGGGTGTTGTAAGTCAATGGGTGGATGCTAGAGGTAGGAGATGAAGAAGGATTCTAGTGTGTGGAGTTTCCTTGTTATGTAAAAGCTTACCCATAATGAGATAGACTCTGAGTAATTTATAGTTGAGGGTGAGGACCTTGTGGTCCCGAATTAGCTTTGCCCTAGACACGTGGCTTAATTAGGAGCCTTTGAGAAGATACCCCCTGTATAAGCCTATATATAGGTGTGAGTGGAGTAGTAGTGGTAGGTGTGCGCCTTTGTACAGCATGTCAAAGAACATTACAGGACGGTTGTAACTCAATTTATGTGTATAATTAAATCATTAAACACAAGAATGATCACAAATAGAACTTTTATTGATTTCTCAATTTTGTGGGTACAATCTCTATTTTTTTCTCCTTTGATTCTTCCTACAGAATTTGTTGAAGTTTGGAGGATTCGAAACACCTTCGTTGATTTTGAAGCTTCGATCTTCCGTTGGATTTGATTTGCTTGCTTGATAACGTTAATCGCGGGTATTTTGACTTAATCGCGAATTAAATGCCTTGATTTTGGTGAACGCCGAAGAACACGAAGAACACCGTTGAAGTTGATTTGAATTTGACTTGAAGAAAACGCTGAACTCGCGGATTTGATATCTTGTTGCGGATCGAACGCCTCAATTTATTGATCTCCGCGAAGAAAGCCTTGAATCTTGCCTTGATCGATTTGGATTTGATTTGGATTTGTTGATCTCTGCGAAGAACTCCTTGAATATCGGCTTGATCAATTTGGATTTGTTGAAGGGAGCAACGCCGAAATCTAGATTTGATGCTTTGATTCCGGATTGAACGCCTCTATTTGTGGACTTCCTCCAAGAACGCCTTGAATTCTTTGAGGAGAGAAACGCTGTAGAGCTACTTCGATGCTTCAACGCCGGATCGAACGCCTTGATTTGTGGGCTTCCGCCAAGAACGCCGCCGAAGATGCTGAAAAACACCTTGAATTCTTTGGGGAGGGAAACGCCTAAGAGCTTTTTCGATGCTTCAACACCGGATTGAACGTCTTGATTTGTGGACGTCCACCAAGAACGCTGTCAAAGATGCTGAAGAACGCTGGGGATGCTTCTTTCTCCTTGCTTTGTTGCTTGCTCCTTCGTCTCTCCGACTTGTGAGTTATGTGATTTTTGGCTTTAGGGGATACCTCTATTTATAGGTGTAGGAGAGACAAATCTTTCCATAATCGTCGATAGAAGACTTCATTCTGATTGGTCCTCGTCGATTTAGTAATCTTTTTCCATAAATCAAAAGATATGAGTTACTTTCTAAAATATCACATTTGACTTTCTCTATTTGGCTTGATTTGATTTTATTACCAAAATTTGAATTTTGACACATTTAATATATATTAAAATATCAAATAATTAACTATTTAATTCTAGGAATATTATTTGTTTAAATTCCTAAAAGTAAAATAGATAATATTTATTTTTTGATATTTAATATATATTTATTTTTCACGTGTCGCGATTTCATTGGGCATAAAATTTGTGCTTCTACAAATGTCCCCTCGTGACTTGTTCGCGAACGCTGTCTTTGAATGCGGCTTGAGTGAATAAGTCACGAAACTTATTTTCCCCATAGGACTTGAATTTGATGTCGTCCTCAATTTGGGTCTTGAATTTGGCGTGAGCTTCATTTGTGCTTGAAGATAAATTTATGGATTAAACTTCAATTGAAATTTGTTTAGCCCAACATTTATTTTCTTCTTCATTTGTTGTTGATGACGTTTTCAAAGCTTCCACCCAATTCCCTATTCTTGAACATTTGATGGAGTCCACGGCTTGTTTAATTTTGTCGGGCTAGCCCACAAGCACCTCCTATCCTCCTTTTGATTTATTTATTTTGGGCCAATTAATTTCTTCTAATTGGAAGCCCATGAAAGCAATTTCCCGTTTTTGTTTATTGGGCTGAGCCATAATTCCTTTTTTTAATAGCCCATAAGAGGACTTCCTTTTCTTCCTTTATTTGGGCTGGAAATATTTCCTTCTTGCAACAGCCCACATAATTTTATTTTATTATTATTTTTTTTGGGGCGAAACCCAAATAAGGCCGATTGTGATTTGTGGAAGAAAAGTGACATTTCCTTTTTCTTCTGCACCGGTGTTGCAGCAGAGTACGAGAACAGAACAGGATACGCCCTCCATCTTCTTTCCTTCTTCAATTTTTTTTTTCAAGAGATTCTTTCTAAAACCAGATTTTCGTTTCTTCGCAATCAGGGTCAACCAAGTGAAATCCTGCAAAAATGGAAGGATTTTTTTTTTCTTTCGTCAATTGCAGAGCTATGGTAAGAGCTTCTTCTTTTGATTATTTCTTTGCCCCCAAGCATCTTCACAATGGCAGGTTTCCTTCTTCACATAGCCATCTTTTCCTATAAAAGAAGGGTTCAAGCCTTTGTTTTTTCTTCACACCTATCCTTGTTCCATTACTGAAACTTGCACTAGACTCGAGTGAAGTTCGTACTTGAAGGTGAAGAGCAGTCCATGGTTTTCTGAGAAGAATTTTCACACCTCTCTTCCTTTTCGCTTTTCTTCTTCTTCCTTTTTTCTTTTCTTTTTCAATTTCTCGCCTGTTGCTGAGTGTTGCCTTTCTTTTGTTTCAGGCGTTGGGCTTGATAAATTTGCGTGGAGAAGAGAATAGCGACTTTGAAGTTCGTCGAAGGTTGGGACAACTACACCATCTTCACTCACTTTTTTTTTTTCACTGCTGATCGTTTCCTTTTGCTTCGCAGGTGGTTGAGATTTGTCGGAGAAGAGAATCGTGACTCAGTACTTCCACGATTTCTTTTGAATTTGGGACTCACCTTGAAAGTTTGCAGATTGGTATTGCCTCAGATGGAGTTCCTTTATTGTAGAGATAAATCTATGAGTTTTCCACCATGGCTTACAAAAACAAATCTATTTGTTTTAGCTTCTGCCAACTTAAAAACTTTGTTTTTCTCTCTCTCTCTCTTTTTTTTTTTTTTTTCAAACGATTTGGCAATTCGGTTGACTTTGTGTTTCTTTGGATTTGTTGATTTGTAGGGACCATGTTGTACTTCAAAGATCTCAACTTAGCTTCCGGGGCCAATCACTTGGTGATTCTTGACGACGAGAAGCAAGACATCGAGAAGGGCACGACGTTGGCGGTTCATCCTTGCCTTACCGGACCATATGCAGATAATCGGGGGGCGACGACGGTGCCTTTTCACATCAAGGAGTGGTCGTACCGACTTGCTTTGAGCAAAGCATCACCAGTGTGGGTTTTGGAATCAGGTCTTCATCATCACTCAAACGAACCGACTCAGTTTCCGACGTTGGGGCGAAGCATCATCGAGGGCAAGGCGAAGTGGGGCGGTGACCCTCGGATCGACGGCGAGTTCCATTATGTTCTCGGATATTGGGAGTGGGTCGAAGATGTACTCAGCCGGTGCGAGGGCAAACTGAAAGCTGCTCAGATACACGGCTCGGTACACGCTTCACTGTTCCTCTACGAAGGCAATCCTGAGATTATGAAGGTGTTCTTCGAAGCGTGGTGTCCGACGACCAACACTCTCCTGACGTCGAACGGCGAACTATCCATCTCACTTTAGGATTTGCACACTCTGACGGGTCTTCCTATGACGGGCGTTCTCTACAATGAGGTGGTCCCTGATGCAAAGAAGCTTACCGAGAAAGGCAATTTTGGGAGGAGATTTGCCCCTTCAAGTTGTGAGCGCTTGTTCCATGCCTACCACTTACTGCGAAAGAATGCTCGTGGCGGTCAAGTTTCCATCGAGGCCTGGGTGAGTTTTTGGTGCAAGAAAGTGAAGAAGTATGCGCAGCCATCCCCTTGCAATGCGGAGAAAGACGAGTTGCCACGCCACCCCCTTGGTCATTTCAGTCCTCACGAAGCTTGGAACACCGCGGAGGAGAGGTTATTTGCTGAACTCGAACTCGTCGGCAACAGAAAAAAAAATGCTTACTTGGCAGCGTTTGTGGCTTGTTTGCTCTGCCTTTTCATTCTTCCAACAGAAGACGCCGGATAGATACACCCAAGTACCTTCAAGATGGCGGGCGTCATAGCAAGCGGCTTCAAAGTTGATTTGGCTATTCCGGTCTTGGCGAGCATCTATCATGGTTTGAACAGGATATCAACATCCCATCGCCCGACTCGAGTTTGTGTTCCGTTTCCCGTCCACTTTGTTCACGGTTGGCTAGCACACTACTTCAAGACGCATCACCCGGCCTATCAAGACATCCAAAGTCCGACAATGGTGCGGTTTTCCGGCAAGGAGGGGCGAAGGATTATGATGCAAGGGAGGCTCGTAAGAAGATTCATAAGGCGGAGTTTGTCGCTTGGAACTGTAATGCGATCACAACCCACAAGAAGTCCATCTTCATTGATAATGAAAATGGCTCGGAGACCGAACACAACTATTTTATGTCGATCCGATCCTGCTATCTGCCTTTGAGACAAGGGGATCGCTTCATCATTGAGCCATATAGTCCTCACCGTTTTGCTCGTCAGTTCGGATTCTATCAAGTGGTGCCCGGCGTTCTAAAGAATAACATTCGCAGTGCTCGGCTAGGCGAAGGGCTCAACCATTGGCGCGGGTGCACCTTATCGAATTCTATATCCGAAGAAGTCTTTCCTCCGGCGACCGCGAGTCTTAAGAACTTATGTTCCAAGAGCTACAAAGAGTGATGGTCAAAAACTCACGGCGACTTCTTTGATGATAATCTTGTGAAGTTGATCAATCTAAAAGTCATTCCTATTCAAGTTGAGCCAATCGGATCGGCTGAAGGAGAAGAGAGAAAGATTCCTCCCATTCCGAAGAGTGAAAGCGGCACTACTGATCGCCATTGGATGAGGCCGAAGAAGTGCGAAAAGCCTCCAACTGACAAGTCTGGTGAAAAGGTAATTCTTGCCCCCTTCTTTTCGCTGTTCTTTATTTTTGTCTTCTTTCAATAAGGGTTGAGTGTGTTTCCTTCGCAGTTGGAAGAAGAACCTCTTAGAGTTGATGATGTGGAGTGCCAAGGATCAATACTCGGACCGATTCTTCGAGAGACAGGTCTCATTTCTGACGAAGAGGCACAATCAAAGACACTTGTGATATCTGAAGATAGGCAAATGTCTCAGAGTCCTGCAGCCTCCGTCTTTCAAGCGTCGATTTTCCTGGCCACTCACATGCAACAGTTTGTCAAGACAGCCTGAAGTAAACTTCTCGAGAAAATAGAGCAAGCTCCACTTGACTCAATTTTCGCGCTCAAGAATGAGGTTCAACGGGTGTTGGTTGGACTTAGAAGTTTTGACGAGCCATTTGTTTCTGCTGTCGAGAAATTAATAGCGATTCTATTTGTCAAGGCGGCTGCTTATGATGAGGCGAGGTCTGTAGCTTCGGGAGAGATTTCGTAAGATTGGCTTTCTGAACAGTTGAGCGGGGCCAGAGATTGACTTGGTAGCACCCTAACCGAGGAAGTGGTCAACGCGAAACTAGTTAAGACCACCCAGAGGAAGTTGAAGTCTGTTATGAAGACGCTTGCCAGAGCGACTGCGCAAAAGGAGGACTTGTCACATTCATTGGAGCAGCATCAACTTCTTCACCAAAATGCTCAGTCTCTAGTCCAAACTATCAGTGGAGAACTCGAGACCCTTGAAAAGTTTCCTTTGTTAGATAGCAAGGCACTTAGAGCCGTGGACGACACACTAGCACTTTTTAAGGTGGCGAAAGAAGACCTGAAGAATTTCAGCCCCTTCCCTTGATAGTTTAGGATGCTTTTGCTTTTCTTTGCTTATTTGATTCATCATTTAATTTAATGAACCTTATTGATTTTGAGATTATTTAATAAAGAGTTTATTTTCTTTACTTCAATCTCGCATACATGTTCTTTCAAAATGAATTAACTTTCAAGTGTAAGATATGAAAGTAA
>JBBMKE010412853.1:0-11481 GCA_037834125.1 Lippia alba | reverse complement strand
TTATTATTATTATTATTATTATTATTATTATTATTATTATTATTATTATTATTATTATTATTATTATTATTATTTCCGTCCTTTTGCACGAGGATTTTAAGTATTTTCTTTTCAAATTATTTGTTATCAACCAAACTATTTAACTCGAAAGGCAGAGCATGATAGTCGGATAATGCGAGTACTCTTTATTAATAAGAACACAACAATTCGATACAAAAGTTCAAGCATAGAATTTTCTGAGATTATGTGCATTCCATGATCGAGGCACTTGCGAGCCATCCATTTGCTCAAGGTGATAAGCATGATTCTTCCCGATTTTAACTATTCGAAAGGGGCCTTCCCAGTTTGCATCGAGTTTTCCGACGTGCCTGGTTACGTTGACTCTTTTGATGACCAAGTCTCCCACTCAAAATTGTCGTGGGCGTACATTCTTGTTGTGGCCCTTGTCCATAGAAGTTCGATATTGCTGCATTTGCCTGTATCCTTGCTCTCTTCTTTCTTCAATCGTATCCAGCTCAAATTGCCGGTTTTCTCGATTCTGATCGACCTGGAAATGGGTCACCCGTGTAGTAGAATGGATCAATTCCGCCGGGACCATTGCTTCGGATCCATAGACCACCGTAAATGGTGTTCCCCCAGTTGCTGTTCGAGGAGTTATTCGATAGGCCCACAATACCCCATCGAGTTCCTCGGCCCAATCGCTCTTTTTGGCTTCCAGCTTGGTATTTAGATTTTGTACGATAGTACGATTAGTCACCTCGGTCTGCCCGTTTGCTTGAGGATAGCCGACGGAGGTGAATCTCAGGTCGATCCCCAATTTGACACAGTATCGCTTGAATTGCTTGCTCCGAAATTGGGGGCCATTGTCGCATATCAAAACTCTGGGCACCCTGAATCGACATATGACATTCTTCCAGAGAAAACGGGTCACACCAATAAATGTGGTCTTGTGGACCGAAGCAACCTCGACCCACTTGGTGAAATATTCCACACATACAATTGCGTATCGGTGTCGCCGCGGGGCTAGGGAAAATGGCCCAACAATGTCAATTCCCCACTGGTCGAAGGGCCAGGAGATCTCGATGGGAATCATTTCGCTTGGGTACTGATGGACGAGCTTGGCTTGTTTCTGGCAGCTCGGGCATCTCTTTGCGAAGTGCACGGCATCTCTTATTATCGTCGGCCAGTAATACCCTGCTCGACATACCTTCTTTGCTAAGGTCCTTCCACCCGAGTGATTTCCACAAGATCCAGCGTGAATTTCTTCGAGGACTTTCTTGGCTTGGGACGGTCGTAAGCACCGCTTGACGGGTTCTCGGAATGACAATTTAAACAGCAGACCATTCGAATCGATGGTGTAGCTTGCGGATCGAGCTATTAGTCGGCATTTTTCCGTTCGGTCTTCCAGGAGGGTTCCATCTCTGAGGTAATAAACGATTTCATCGAGCCATGACGGCTCTGCTGGATCGATTCTCAAAATCTCCACACAAGTGTCGATTGACCGTACAACATTTGAGAAAAATGTAATCGACCTGTCGCTTGTTCCTCGTAACCCATTGGCTACCTTTGAGAGTGCATCGCCCTTTCATTCTCTTCTTGGGGAATCTGCTCAACTGAAAATCTCCTATTTTGACGCCTATGTTTTGACGAGATTGAGATATTTCACCATCGATTCTTTCCTTGCTTCATACGTTCCGTTGATCTGACTTGCGACTAACTGCGAATCCGTTAGAGCTACCAAGTCCTGGACTCCTTGCTTCTCTAGCAAGCCTCATTCCTGCGATTAGGGCCTCGTACTCGGCCTCATTGTTTGTTGTTGGGAACTCTAGACAGACGGCAAAATCAAGCTCGTCTCCTTTTGGACTCCGGAGGCATAGCCGGCTCCTCCCCCAGATGAGGTCAAGGAGCCGTCAACCAAGAGGGTCCAAGGCCCCGTATCCTTAGTCGCGACCTTGGTGGGTGTATTTTCGACTAAAAAGTCCGCCAGCACTTGTGCCTGGTACGCCATCCTGGGCTGATACGCTATGTCGAATTGCCCAAGCTCGATAGCCCACTTGGTTAGTTGGCCAGAGCAGTCAGGTCTATCCATGACTTGTCGTAAGGGTTGATCAGTAATGACCGTGACAGAATGCGCTTGGAAATATGGCTTGAGTCGTCGAGCTGTGTGGACTAACCCTAGAGCGAATTTCTCAATCTCCAGATATCGAGTTTTGGCCCCATGCAACACTTTGCTAACATAATAGTCAGGCATGTGCTTTCGGTCACGTAGGGCTACTAAAACTGAGCTTACCGCATCATCGGAGACGGCTAGGTAGAGAAAGAGGGTTTCACCCAGCTCGGGCTTGGCGAGTAAAGGCGGCGATTCGAGGTACTTCTTTAGTGCCTCGAATGCTCGCTCGCACTCCTCAGTCCATTTGAAGTCTTTGATGTTTCTCAGAATTTTGAAGAACGGAAGGCTCTTATCGGCCGACCTAGATATGAATCAATTCAAAGACACAATACGGCCGACTAGTCACTGCACACCGCTGACAGTTTTGGGGCTTTTGAGATTATGGATTGCGCTACTCTTCTCAGGGTTCTCCTCGATTCCCCGTTGGCTAACCATGTATCCTAAGAACTTACCTCCCCCGACCCCAAAGGTGCACTTACTTGGATTTAACTTCAAATTGTATCTTCTGAGAAGGTCGAAGGTCCTGTTGAGGTCAGCAAAATGATCACCCGACTTTGGCGACCGGACTATCATGTCGTCCACATAAACTTCCATCGATTTCCGATTTCACCTTCAAAAATTCGGTTCACTAGCCTTTGATAGGTAGCCCCCGCGTTCTTGAGCCCAAACGGCATTACTTTGAAGCAATAAATGCCCTTCGAGACGACAAAGACAGTCTTGTTCTCGTCCTCGGGCACCATAAAGATCTGATAGTAGCCTTGGAAGACATCCATCATGGTCAACATTTCGTACCCCGCGGTTGAATCGACTAACTGATCGATGCGAGACAGCGGGTAAGGGTCCTTGGGGCAGGCCTTATTCAGATCTGTGAAGTCATTGCACATCCGCCATTTTCCTCCAGCTTTGACGACGAGCATGACATTACAAAGCCACTCGACATAATTGGTAGGAACGATATATCCTGCATCGAGGAGCTTATTCACTTCACCCTTGGTAATTTCGTTTCTCCCTGCACTTTAGTTGCGGAGTTTCTGCTTGATTGGCTTGAAAGAGGGGTCGACATTCAGGTAATGCATGATGATCGACGGGTCGACTCCGACCAAGTTGTTTGCGCTCCAGGCGAATATGTCCGCTTTATCTTGCAGAAACTGAATGAGTAATACCTGTTACTTTTTTTTTCCCGGCTCGGCTACACCGACACTGGTTATCTTTTTGGCCTGTTTGGCTGGAAGACTCGACTCAAATGGCCTCCTCGGCCTTTCTCCTTATTTTTCTTGCTCTCATGGACATCCTGGCTGGCCCACCAGGATCGGTTGAGTCAAAGTCTTCGATCTCATCTTCACTGCCATTGGGTAAGTCGAGTACAGGGA
The DNA here is from genome assembly GCA_037834125.1 of Lippia alba. Classification (NCBI taxonomy): domain Eukaryota; kingdom Viridiplantae; phylum Streptophyta; class Magnoliopsida; order Lamiales; family Verbenaceae; genus Lippia; species Lippia alba. The sequence goes on along the minus strand of JBBMKE010412853.1, from coordinate 7,941 downwards.
TGAATCTCTGATTCGGTAGCTTTACCTTCTCCATTGAGATCGAGTAACATGACCAAGCCCTCGCAACATCACATCTCAATTCTCCTATTTCGGCGGGTGTTGGGAGCTTGATCAGTTGGTGGTAGATCGAGATTACAGCTCTAAAATCGATGAGGTCGAGCTGACCGAAAATTATATTGTATGCGGATGGTTGATCGACCATCAAATATTCTACTTTGACAGTTGCCCTCTTAGGGAGAGTTCCCATGGAGGTGATCAGTTTTACTCGTCTTTGAGGGTATACCTCAGAGCCCCCGAAATCGGTGAGCGGTGTTTTTAGGGGTTCAAGTCAAAGTTTTTTAGTGAGTTTCATTCGATTAAGAGTTGCAAGGTAAATAATATTCACAGAGCTTCCATTATCAACGAGGGTTTTAGATACAACATAATTGGCCACGTCGAGCGTGACCACCATCGGACAACTAGGCATTTCGCCCTCCCATGGTGGCTGGCCGACGAGGTCCTTGTTACTAAAACTGACCTCTTTATCTATCCAGCTATGACCTTGGTCGATCTCAATGACTTCATAGGGCTTGTAGTAGCTCCTCCGGAGGGCCCTCCAGCTATCATCTCAATTCTTCAGAGGTATGAGAGATTCTGTTCTCGGTCCAATGGTTGCTTCACATTGCGGTCCCTTGGCGGGCTGCGCTCCCTTCTCTCTTCAGCTCGAGCCCCGAGTTCGTCGAGCTTTTTGATGAATTCTTGGAGTTGCCCACCCTTAATTAGTCGCTCGACTTCGTCCTTTAATGCAAAGCACTCTGAGGTGGTGTGGCCGGTCTGACGATGAAAGTGGCAATATTTGGGCGAGTTTTTCATCTTGTTGGTCTCCTTGATCGGCCGGGGGGCGTTAAATTGATGCTTGGGGGCCACACTATACACCTCATCTATCGTTCTATTGAGAGGGGTGTAATATTTCTTCTGGCTCGTCGCAGAGCCTTTTTCTGAGTTGCCCTTGGACTCCCTTCTTGACTTGGTCTTGCTCGATTCGGCCCTAAACGGCGGGATTATAATCGGAAGGGCCGCGGGGGCTACTCGGCTGGCCGAATGCACTTCCTTCAACCGCATCCAGTCGTTGGCAATTTCCAGTACTCGAGCAATCGAGTCTGGATTCTCTCGGACTATCTCGTCGGTGCAGCCCTTATCCCTAAGGGCACCATACAAAGTTCTTATGAGCATGTCCATGCTCGGCGTTTCCACCTGTACCACGGCTCAAGAAAACTTGTGAAGAAGTCCCTCGGCGACTCCCCTTCTTTCTGAACAATGCTGTAGAGATAGGTGGAAGGGAGCTTGTCCCCTTTAACGGAGGGGAATTGAGCTATGAAATCGTCGATCAGGTCATCGTACCTTTTGATACTTCTGGTCGGAAGTCTCGAGAACCAGTCTTGGGTAGCCCCTACCAAAGTTGTGGCAAAAATCTTTACATGGACGTGGGGGAAGTGGCCAAACATGCTGATCTCAATTTCGAAATGATCGACATGTCGCCTAGGGTCAGAGGTTCCGTCGTAGTAAGGCAAGTTGGTCGGCATTTTGTCCTCGGCTATAGCTCGGAGGATCTCATCCGAGAAAGGCGATCGGGCTTCTCGCACACTCCGATAATGTATATATGTGCTTCTCACCCCATTCGATAGTGATTGTGCTCATGGCGGGGCCTATTATTTCGTGTCGGCCGGGGTTGTCGGGCATTTATGCGAGACTCTTCGTCGTCGCTAATTTTCTATGGGTTTTCTCATCGTACCCGCTCTCTGACCGTCGCCCGGCTCCTTTGGGGCTCTTGGCGCTCCCTTGGGGGCAATCGATTCCTCAGATCATCCTTACTCACGTCATGGCCTCTGTTGGACTTTCTGGGGGCTTCAGGATTAACCTTAGGCCCAAATCGGTCGAAGACCCAACTTCTCCTTCCCCTGACGCCCGAAATCGACCTTGTCGGTCCGGGAAGGGTCTCTGCTGGTAGCCTTCTTGGGCGGCGGCGCGTCGGCCACCTGCTTCCCATCTTCCTTGACTTGTCGCTTATCGGCCCGACGCTGGCCAGAATCGACCTCATGGTTTTGCTGGACCACCTCGGCTGGATGCTTGCCCTGACCCACCCCTTGCCACTGACCGGGGCCAGGTGGTGGGGGCGAACCGTAGTAATTGTGGTAATAGGCCGGAGGTGGCGCATATCCCCAATATAGTGGTGGGGATACCCGTAGTGAGTCGATGATGGCTCGTATTGGGCCGAATACTGTCCGGTTGGTGGAACCTCTGGGCTTGATCGCGGCTTTTCCAGGAATACCGGTGCCCAATTTTTGGCTACCGCAGCTACGGCCTGTGCCCGACATTTCTCCAAATAGTCGTCCAATTCGGATGGGTTGCACTCTATGGGAGGCGAAAACGTGCTATATCCTTCTGGGGCCTGGTGCGATCCCGCCGGGACTAAGGAAGTTTCCAGGGGTCTTGAGACTCTTGCCCCATCCGCAGACAGTGTTCTGTTTCGCAGTTCCATTACTTAGTTTGGCTTTTAATCTTGAATTTTCCCACAGACGGTGCCAAAATGATCCGGTTGAAATTCAGCGGTCGAATTCGCTCCGACTAGATCACTCAAAATTTGTAATTGAGGAAGTACTCGGCTTAGTTGACCTGAAAGTTGGAACAGAAAAGTGAACTAGAAGGCCGAATAGGGACGGGAGGGGTTATACCCTATGTCGGCACTCCGACGCCCAAGTCAGTACTCGAGTGCGGATACGTCGATTTATTAGACTTAAGCGTATTAAAAAATGTGTCCTAAATGACATAAATAAGGGGGTATTTATACCTAAGGGTAGTGGTTGGCCACGACCGTACTTGTGTCAGGTGCATTTAATGCTGCCCGTCCGCTGGTATGGTCTGTCTCAGAGCATTTAATGCTGATGAGGTGGCTTAGTGGGGACCGCTGATGGCCCAAACGAGTATCGACCTTGATCGCGTCAGTCAAATATAGTTCGACGGATCCCTTCTTCTGCTTTGGAGCAGGGTGACGGTTCTTTGGTCGGCCCTTGTTCGACTAGTATATTAGTCGACCGAGTCGACTGTTGTGGTCCAGTGGGTCCCCACGGTCTGTCTTCCCTCTCTCCTACATGGCATCTTCTGCCACGTGGAACCTGTCAAATGGGCCGCATGTCGCTGATGTGGCATGGCGGTTTTGGCCCACGCCAATATTAATATAAATAAAAGTTCTTATCTATGATGTATGTATACAAGCATAACGATGTGGACATGATACAATACGGATAAGGCGACATTTTTTTTTTTAATTTTCTACGTGAGGAGTGTGAGACACGGGTGTACCACACGATACGACATAACAAATGATATTTTTAGAAGTATTCGTGCATCATAGGTTCTTATTATGATACTCTATATGTTTTTTTATAGATTGGAGGCTCTTTTTATTTTTTATTTTTTATTTTTTTTACACACGCACACCCAATCGGGGATTGGAACCCGGGGCCTCGCCCTTAGGAATGAACCCAATTACCGCTTGGACCAACCCCTGTTGACTTATAGATCGGAGGCTCTTAATTCTTACTTATTAAGGAGCTTTATTTTTACCCAAATAAATATTTTTAAAAATGTTAAATATAATATCATCTTGTAATATAACATATAATTAATATATTGGTTTTAAAAAGAGTGCTTATTATGATACTCTATATTATATAAATACATATATATTTATATATTATGATGCACGGATGCGGATATGACGATACAATTTTTTTTTTTAAGTTTTTATGTGGGGAGTTTCAAATACGATATTGAACACAAGTATCTGATACGATATGATACAATAAAATAATATTTTAAAAGTATCCTTACATCATTGTATGTGTGTATATATAGAAAAAAACAAATATAGATTGTAGAATTGCTTCGCGATACTAACATGTATGGCCCTCCCGCATTTACTTCCGAGGGATCAAGGGATCCCAGCCCAGTAAGCTCTTGCCTAAGTCCGTGGAGGGCCATTGTCATTAGCCCACAGTCCAATCTCTTATTAGTGATGATCTTTTAATGATAAAATTCATTCATAACAAGCCACGTAGTTTAATTCTTCTTTTTTTTCTTTTTTAAAGAAAAGACTACTCAACATACTCCATGTTCAATCACTGGGAGGACTCTTCCAAACCACATCTCTACCTGAGATAAAGTTAGTGGCGGAGCCATAAAATTTATTTAGGGGGATCAATCAAAGCATAATTTATCTCAATTATTATTAATTCACTACTCATTGAGCCTTACTAATATTAATTTTAATTTTATCGAGGGGGATCAATAATTAAAAAAACACAAAAAATTACATACATAATACACAAAAATATATATATTTATACATAATAAAAAAATTTTTTTGAGGGGGGTCAATTGCACACCCTTAACTACACATGGCTCCGCCAGTGGATAAAGTGCCTCAATTAGCCGGTCCATACTCTTATTTCTCGATTTCGATATATGATTTAACTGTGTCTCCCATGGCTTTCTAAGAAGCTCTCGATGTTAGTGATTCAATTTTATGTTAGTTTAATTAAAGGTAAAATTGTCTCACCCAACTTCAATCCAAATAAATGAAAAACAAAAAATGCAATTTTGGTCCTGTAAATTTGCAATTTTGGCAATTTAGCCACGCCTGTATCAAAATTTGTAATTAAGTCCTATAAGTTTGTAATTTTGGTAATTTTGGTCCGTTCCGGTTCAAAATTTGTAATTAAGTCTCATAAGTTCTAAAATTTTGCAATTTATGTCCGAATTGAGAGGGCGTGGGTCTTGCCTGAATTCAAACCGAGCCCAGCTCTTCTTTGGTCCTGCAAAGATCTCACTTATCCTGTACTGGGACGAGTACGTAGAGATCTTTGTAAAACTGTGGTCGTCCGTATCCGGCTTACAGGTCGATAAAATCTCTAAGATTGACCAACTAGTTGCGTTTGTTTGGCTATTCTTTTCTATTGAAAGAAGTCAGTTATTTGAGCAGGTCACCTTCTTATAGGCTCCGCTGGACAACACGACATTTTCGTTCAAATATAATTATATTTTTTATTTAAATTTCAACAAAGAAATGAGTCTCATGGATAATTCCGATAACTAATAAATTTTCTTGCAAAAATTAGACATGAATTGCAAAATTTTAGAACTTAATCGACTTAATTGCAAATTTCAAAACAAACAGGATCAAAATTGTCAAAACTACAAATTTATAGGACTTAATTACAAATTTTGAAACGGATAAAACTAAATTGCCAAAATTGTAAACTTACAGGACCAAATTTATATTTTTGTCTAAATGAAATCAGAATGGAGAAGTTTCCTTTTTTAATGAAATTTATGAAATTATTTCACATAATTTTCTCTCAATGGGTTTGAGTCAGTGATTGAAAAACTTCCTTTTCGCGATCTTGATTCGCGTAAAAATTCTGTAACTAGGGGTCTCGTTGAAATGAAGAGATCTGAATTTCTACTGGTATCATAGAATTCTTAAGCCTAGTTACGTACCTTATGACCAGGCCTGAGAAAACCCCTGTATGGCTTCTTCGATTCCTCGCGGCCGGGCCAACTTGATTTAGAATCCTTTTGCCTATCTCACCCACTTTCCCCGTTTAATAATAAGTTACGCTTCCAAAGCTCATTCTGTGTACACCAAATTAGGGGTGGGCATAATTCGATAAAACCGACCGAAACCGAAATTTCGATCAATACTTTTGGTTCGGTATTCGATAATTTTGTTTTTGGAATTTTGGTATTCGGTACGGTATCGGTATTACCGAACTTATATATACTAATATAATATAAATATAATATTATATATATAATATCTTTTATTAACTTTTTTTCCCCTTTAGAAACGTCTTTAGAAAACGTGTTAAGAATTCAGATTTTTTTAAGTCTTTTGCAATTTAAGATTCTGTAATACAATTACAAATGGAATACATGAACAAATCACTTGGGTCTCAAAAATAAAAAACCCTTGCACCGTTCCAACCACACCTCATCGTCCCCGCCTCGCCATTCCAGTCCCAATCTCACACCTTGCTGCCTCACGGTCGACGTCCCAGCCCCACATCATCGCCTCACCATCGTCGTCCCAGGCTCCCAGCCCCAGGCGTCATTGCTCGCCATTGCAGTCCCAGCCCCACACTTCGCCGCAAGCACCTCGCCCACGCCTTGTTGAATGGTTCTAATCTCATTTTCAATGGTAGATATGCTGCAAAAATTTTTTAATTCTCAGCAGAATTTCGGGATTTCGGTTTTTAACCGAATTGTACCGAAATAATTTCAGTTATTACCTAACCGAACCGTAAAGTTCGGTTCTGTAATCTGTTAGGAAATTTGGGTTACCGAAACTTCGGTACGATTCGGTTCGGTTTTACCGATTGAACAGCCCTATAGTGACCAAATAATCAAGATTTTTTATTATAATGGTAGGGATTGGAATATTTGCATAAATTTAAGCATCTAATTAAATTCTGGGATAAAATTTTAAACATCCTATACTATTGCGATTTTTGGAGTTTACATCCCAAACTATAAAAGGCTTACGTTTGCCTTCTCAACTATTATTTTTTTAAAAATTGCAACTTGGTTCTAATGGATGTGTGATACGTACACGAAATTTCTTTCACGTGTCACACAATGAGTGGAACCATGTTGTAATTTGTTATAAAATAATAGTTTAGGATGCAAAAGTAGACTTTTTATAGTTCGGAATGTAAATTCCAAAAACTGTAATAATACATGATGTTTAAAATATTTGTCTCATAAATTGCTGAAGTCTTATTAGAAATCAGATATGTATGAGACGATTTGGTTAATTAATTAAAAGAATATGTACTTGAAATTCTAGATGAGTGTGAATGTGTGATCCTGTTGGTAGACTTGGTTTATGGAGCAATGAATGAGCATGTATATTGTATACGAAGTTCTGAGTTCTGACTACTTGGATGGGCTGAATATAAACTTTTATGTGAGATAGGAGCAAGCTGACATTCAAAATGAACAAGATTCCCATTGTCAACTTGGACCATAAAAGAGAATACCGAGTCAGAATTTCAGAGATAGGCAAGACCAAGTTGTAAAACGAATATCTTTTGTTGGTTGGACTTGGGGGTAAATGATAATTTCTTACAACTTTAGGTTATAGATATAGCTGCCTAACTCAATTAACTCCCACAATCTAGATTAAGAGACGGGGATTATATATATATTCGTGATCACATTTTTTAGTTTTCATTTTGAGAGATGGTCGCTTCACCTACAGCCTTGAAGCGAATATATTTTTGAAATTTTTAAGTGAGTCATTCAATCCATTTTTCACATTTATTTGGAGAGATAATCTAAGAATATAGTCGCTTTAGTATTATATTAAGGAATGAATTTGACCTAATTAACTCAACATCTAAAAGCTATTTACAAATGAATGAGAAGCAAATAATTATTTATAGAATACCATATATATATATGTATATAGGGAAAAAAATAAAATCAGGATACTAACTTACCCGAAGTCCGAACTAACGTTTGCGGGACACTTCATTTTCCGGTGACAAAAAAGTCCACTAACTCCAAAAATCTGTCGAAAATAGGACAATGCTCGCCGGAATTTGCTGGCTAGGCAAATATTGCTGAGTTGGAATCAATCCTTGACACATTGACGATGACATGTAACATGACTCATATAAATTAATTATTATAATACCTCCTCATTCCCTTTAATTGTATTCTTGATATAATTTATATATATTTTTGTGTTTTAAAGTACCTAAATTTAGTATAAAATATTTATTATATGTAAAATAAGTATAATATTATTATTTTTCCAAAAAAAGTATGATATTATTTTGATATTAATTAAATGTACTATTTTAATTATTATAATAAAATCATACTATTTGTATAGTA
>JBBMKE010412842.1:0-11481 GCA_037834125.1 Lippia alba | reverse complement strand
AGCAGTCTTTGATAACGAAGCCTTTCTTGGGGTCGCGCATATCAGAAAGCGGTATGAATGCAGGCCATCCATAACCATACGAAGAAGACGTAAACCAATGAGAGATGCTGCAAGAGTGAAAATGTAATGTTTCAAGCATATCATACATTAAAGCAATACCTGCATCTTTTCAATAAATAAAACTTTTTTTTTGCATCTGCTTCTTTTTTTTTGGCAAATTCATAATTAATATGAAACCTCAAAATCAAATTAAGGTTCTTCGGACATTGGTTATATATACAAGTTATAAGACACAGTACATGCCACCTTATGTAGAAGAACATAGGAAAAACGCTCAAATTATAACATCAATTCACTAGAGAAAATCATAAATAAAACTACAACTTACAGTGTAGAGAACGGTGTTGACCATTGAGCTGGTTCTTGATACGCATCTGATAATCTGCTTTCACTCTCTTGTGAGAAGCAAAGCTCTTCGCATCAACAAATAAATACATGGAGACACTTTGGCCCTCTTTGCTGGTATCCCCATTTGGATATAGTTGAATGTACCTATACTGGCTTAGAAAATTAGTAACAATCAGAAGAACAAATGAACTTAATTAAAGTAGATGCCAAACAATATAGGCCCACAACTACAACATAGAACTAACATAAAAAAAATACCATTTGTGATCTCCAGCAGTGAAATCTTCAGAATACCGAACATTTCCCAAGTTGAAGAAACTTGAAATCTTCCATTCATGCTTACATTTTCCCGCACGGACACATACTCAATAAATTGTTTGCTTTTATTCACAACAGAAACCTCAACTCCAAACACGCAGTTGTCATCAACAAGGAATCCATTACCAGGAGCTCTGAAACTTTCTTTGGAGATTAATTTGGAAAAATCCCATTGGGATTTCATTGAATGGAAGCGCCTCATTCTACCTTGAAAACAGAGATACTTGTCTATCGCTTGATTATACAGAAAGATGCTGAAAAAAGCATTAACCTCCCAATTCACAGGCATAGAACTTGTCTTAACGATGGCCACGTAAGCTGAAATATGATCTTTGTCACTCTTGATCAGTCCATCAGGGTGGATTATTAGTCTCCAATCAAAATAAAACAGATTTGAATTTCAGCCAAAATACATTTTTCCAGATGAGTGCATTGAGAAAAACTGATACATCATGTATAATCAATCAATTCAGCTTATACATTTCAAACATTATCGCCATTGTAAATTCCCCTTTCCGCTAATATGACCAATTAGCATCATATCATAAGTGCATTACCAAAATAATAAGAGATAGGTTTACATATATAGTGACAGAGACAGAAATAATCAACATATCATGTTAGAAATGTTAGATATTTAGGAGCCTTTTGTCTAAAACGTTCGAACTTTCACTTTAGCTACATTCCCAGGGAAGAAAGTTTAGGCAAAAAATAAAGCAGGTGATGAATGCATACCAATTGTAGCCTCCGGCCAGAAATTCTCTGGATTCATATTTCTCAAACCCTTGCTTGGAAAGTAAGGAAAAAGATTCAATCTTTATCAGCAAGTGCGCAGGCAAAGCATCCCTAATTTCCATCGTAAATTCTGCCAATATTTTTTGGAGAAAATTGACAAAGCAAACCAAAACATCACGAGCATGAGTACTTATGAAACCCACATTATAAACTAAAGATGCAGTTAAAAATTAAACTAAGGGATATGGTAAAAAAGCTCGACAAACCCTCGTCATTCGCTTGAAGCCCAGCCATTTCTTCAGCGCCGAAGATGTCGGCAGACTTTCGTTTCTTTTGAGACAATAATCCCTTTGGGCTTTGAGTACACACCACCTTTGCTGTTTAAATTTAAGTGGGATTGTGGGAGTGGGAGGAGTGAGCAAGAATCGTCCTAAACTTAAAATATGTCTGCTCTGCTCTTTATTTATTTATTTATTTTTCTGGAAGATTAAAACATTATTCCCAAAAAAAAGTAGGGAGCCTCTAAAATTGTAAAATGAGATTAGTTTATCCTTGTAACAAATGGTTGAATCTAAATCCTAAGGGCATTCCACGTTTTGGTCCGACGAATCAAGTGAGAAAATATAAATGAGATACTCAACGATCCGTTAAAGGAAAAGTGTGTCACTTATAGGTCTATAAAGAGCCCACCCGGACCAAAGAAATTGAACCTTGTACTTATAGCAATTCTATCCCTCCAGAACTAACTAAGCTACGTCCTGTGGGTAAGAGGTAGTTTTTGTACTTTTTTTTTTTAACACACGCGTCCCAAATGGCCAAAGGAATTCAGATCCACATCATTACCTTCGAGAAAAACTCTCAAAATCACTTGGTCAACCCCAGTTGCCCGAGGTAGTTTTTGTACATAATTGTACTCTATTATTAATTTAATTAATTTATATATAATTTTTTTAAAAAATTTAGCAATTTATGCATTTTTAGATTATCCATAAAATCACCCCATATTCTCTTTAATATTTTTTTTACAATATCACTTATAATTTTAATTGATATTTCAACAAATTAATAAGTTTTTCAAATTGAAAATTATTTTGTTCAAATCAAGAGAATGTAAGCAAAGATATGATATCCATTTTGGCTATACTTTATTGTCTTTTATATTTTTTTAGATATTTATTTTAGGGATAAATATCTTTTGTTGTTCGAACTATGCTCATTTTTTCAATTTATCATCCATACAAACTTTCGTTGCAAGCTGTCATCCAATCTTCGCGGTTTTAACAAATTGTCATATAAAGGTGGTTTTGGTGTTACGTGTATGTTTTATGAAAACGCCACGTGTCAATTTTTTTTTCCATAACCCACAAAAAAAATGGTTTAGATTGTGGTTTTTGTTACAAACTCAAAGATTGGATGGTGGTTTGCAATGAAAGTTGTTTTGGATAGTAAATTGCAAAAATGGACATAATTCGATGACAAAAAATATTTATCCCTTTATTTGATTTTATTTTTAAAATATACAACTAGAACTCTCTACAATATATTAAAAAAAGAAAACTCTATTTTACTTGACAAATGAAATTTGTTTTTCTTAAATTATAAAATTCTCACTTCAAAATATAAATTATTATTATTATTAAATGATCTTGTTTATCTTTCTTTAAAATAGATTGATTTAAAATTATTAATATTTTTTTAAAATAAATAATTCAAATTTTATTAGTGTTTACAGTGACGTATATGCGAAAATTTTAATTTTAATTATTTAATTTAATTTCTTTATTAATGAAATAATTAATTTAATTAATCCAGATTCGAATATTTAACTAATCGTATTCCTTAATTTTATATTCACTCCATTTATTTTGTATAATAAATATTTATAATAAGATATGATTCATCGAATATTTTATCGGACAAGTATACTAAATTTGAATCGAATTTAGATAGAATTCGGATTGAAATTCAGCCCATCGATATTCTTGACAAATTTTAATGAGTGAAAGTACAAGCCATTAGCAAATTATGAATCTTTATTCAGCCCAAATCAGCAACTGGTGCTGGCTTATGAAATAATCCCAGGGCCCAATACCAAGAAAGCAAACAATCACTAACTTTTTTTTTTTTAACTCCTACCAAAACAATACTAAATATTTAATCTTATCTCTAATACATCGACCAAAATAAGATCTGAGAACTTACCTAATATTAAAAATTTTAGTTTTAAATACGTACACTATTAAAGTGATCAGAGGCTTCCAACTCTACGGATCTTAAAATTTCAAATTTTATTTTTCTTTTAATTATGGAAGGATGTATTTTGATTCCATCAATTACATCAGGGTATATTAAGAATAAATTATGACAAAAATTATCATATGTAGTTCATCATTAAAAAAACTTATAGAAAAGAGATATATGCACTGCAATTAAGAATATAATACAATATCGTATAAACATGCTAAATCAAGAAATCTAAACCCTAAACTTGATCATTTTTCGGTCTCAATAAGAATTGATCTTATTGGCACGAAATGTTAACAAGAAACGTAGGAATAATTACTAATTAGTAATTAGCTACCAAATCCCACATCTTATAACGCATTCAGCGGACCACAAAAAACCCTAAAATTGCAAATACACCTCTTACTATAGTTAGGTGATTAGTTACTAAAATATGGTTAATTTTAATCTGAACCTGCCTCGATCAAGTCGGTTAAATAAGAGAGAGTGTTTTAACAAATCAAATAACAAGTATAATACAACTTATATTTATAATTAATTGGGTTCAGCTAAGCGCTGAATTTAGAATAGAATTTTCTTTACTAATACAACCGTAATAACATCCGCGACAGGCATTAACATGCAATCCCACAATACCCCCCTCCCCCTCTCGTTAAGGTCTACATACATTCAGAAGTAGCAATAGAATGGGAGATGGGAGGAAACAATGAAAGTACTCCACGGCACACAGGGAATGCTTGAAAAAGCTCCCGCCACGATAGTCGAATTAAACTTAACACAGATAGTAGTGTTCATCACGACACAAACAAGGCTCCAACGGGGGAGTAATGAATCACTTTCGAAGTATTAATGACTTTGATTAAGAAACTAGTGATGTCGCGTATTATTATTATTATTATTATTATTATTATTATTATTATTATTATTATTTATTATGTTTGTTTAATTATAAACTTTTCCAGTCAATTTGATTTAGTTTACTTAAACAAGAAAATCATCAATAATTATGATGGTGGGTAAAAAGTGTTAGTGTTCCATTATAGCATGCTTAATCAAGATTAATTAAACATATGTTGACGAGATTCTAGGCAGGCAGTGGTAATTTAAAGCCCTGCCTGGAAATTATTGAACTTTTTCTTAATAAAAGTCTACAATCTCCACGAACATCCATTACACTCATCATTAATTCTTTACGGGAATGCTTTGTTCATTCCTGAAAAAATTGGTGGGATCAACTTTACTCTTCACCTGAACCAGCCTCTCAAAATTCCCCTTAAAATACTTCACCCCATAAACCCTAGCATTCTCATATCCATTGGCACTTGCAATATCCGAGCTCCCGACATCAATATCCCTGTAATTCAAGAACGCCTGTCTCGGATTCTTTGACACGAAGGGGGTCATAAAATCGTAGAAACTCCTCAAGTTGTTTATGTTCCGTTCATCTTCATCACTGCTCTTCTCGTCCCAGTACAAATTGTACTGAATCTTGTAGATGTTCCCCGCCCTATACGGGTATGCTGTCTCGTTGCTGGAAATTTCGCTCATTCTCCCGCCGTAAGGATTGAATTTGACCCTTATTTTTCCGGAGGCCGCTATTTTCTCCAGGACTCCAGAAAGATTGTCTCGGGGAATCGGGGTTTGGACGTAGTCGGATTTCATCTTGAAAGCTGACGATAAATTTAGGTTTCGATCCAGGAGAGCTGTTTCCGGGGAATTATCGGGTAAGCCGGCCCAGAACATGATGGACTTAATCCAGGTCGTTTCTTTAAAGTCCTCCGGCTTCAAACCGAGTTCGGGGAACTTAGCATTCATCAGGGAAATCAGGGATTTACTATCCCCGAGGTACAGCGCAAGGAAATTCGCCCCGACTGTCGTTTTACCGTTCATTCCGTTCCAGGGCAGCAATGAAAGCCTGACGAATAATTCTTTGTCGAATTTATCGGCCACCAACTGCCACCGGTATACGATATCGATCGCGTTTTCTTCCAGGGTTCTAGTAACGTTGAAAACCGTCACTGTTTCAGGTAAAGGTACGAGGTTTAGTTTGTAGGATAATATTACGCCGAAGCTGGCCCCTCCGCCGCCGCGTATAGCCCAGAAGAGATCTTCCCCCATCGATTTCCGATCAAGAATCCTTCCATCAGCGTCCACAATCTTAGAATCGACCACATTATCGACGGACAGGCCGTATTTCCTCATCATGTTGCCGTAACCGCCACCGCTAATGTGGCCGCCGGCTCCCATGGTGGGGCAGACGCCACCTGGAAACCCGAGGGTGTGACTTTTCTCCCAAATCCTGTAATAGAGCTCTCCCATGGTGGCCCCCGCCCCCACCCAGGCAGATTTTTCAGAGAGGTTAATTGTGATATTCCTGAGGTTCAGCATGTCGAGGATGGCGAATCGGGCTTTGTTCGCCGTGCTCGTGTACGACAGGCCCTCGCTGTCGTGGCCGCCGCTCCGTATCCTGAGGAGGACCCTGGATTGCCTCGCGCATGTCACGATTGGTGGGATTTGGGACTCCTGGAAAGGCGTCAGGATCGTCGTCGGCTTCGGGGTCGTCGGGGTTTCCAGGCGGCTGTTCCTGATGAGCTGTTCCAACGCGGACGTGAAATTTGTGCTCTTTGGGGTGTAGATTATCTCTCGTAGTTCGATTTCGGGGAGTTTTCTTGACAAGCAGTTGAGGAATGAGTTGGTGTCTGAGTCCTCTTGAGACCTGGAATTTGTGATCAAACACGAAAATGCGAGAAAGAGCAGAACCTGGAAATTTAAGCACTTCTTCATGGTAATTTGATGGGGGAATGTAATTTGTTTTGATTTTTCTACATAGGGTTGTGATTTTTTTACATGTTTATAGACGTTTAATTGGATTACAAAATTTATGGGAATCTTGTTTGGAGATTACTTATTTAATGTTTGTTTATGTAATTGTCATGTTAATGATTGATGGGATGTAGAAATTAATGTATATTAAATCAGGATTTCTTCAATTTCAGTAATTCGTGTTTATTTGATATTTAATTCGTCATTATCATTAATTTTTTTATAAATTATATAACTAATATAAAACGCTCATTCTTATTATATTGATTTTATGGGGTCAAATTTAAACTACTATTACCTAGAAAAGCTTCGACTTGTGGAAAATAATTTTAGTAACCTAATCAATTTTGCATTAATATATATCTTGTTACCGTTTATTTTTTAATGAACTTTTTAAGCTATAAGCATTAAGATATAACCAAATTAGACATGAACTTATTATGGATTGAACCAGAATACATATATAACACCAATCAAAGTCAAGCCAATAAACTCGAATACCTTTTCTGAATTCAATATTTCTTAAAATGGTTAAAATATGAATTTTTCGTACATGTGACTTTTGAGTTTTTCATTTTGATTTTTACAAAAATATGTAAACATTATCTTTGTAAGATCATTTGATTTGTTTTTTAATTAGTCACATAGAAATCGTTTTTGGTGTTCTATTGCTGTTTTTTTCTAAAAATTTGTTAAATTTTATTTTAATTTATGTAATTAAAAAAATATCATGTTGAAAAATCTCACCCACGTAACAATCCTGATCAATTTCAAGTATGTCTTTTTTTTCTTCTTTTTTAATTTTAGAAAAATGCAAATCATGTTGATCCTTTTGAAATTTTTTGTACTATTTATCTATTTTAATAATATTTTTTTTTTTTTTTTTTTGTTCGTATACGCATCGAATATACAAAAATCACAGATATAATTTTTGAGACGAAACCCATAAAGAAACAAATTATGGGAGGAAAGAGTGTTGAACCCCTATCGGGCCCAAATAGATAACTAGTTGGGGGCTATGTCTATGACATGGTCCGAAGGCCCAACAATAAGAAAGGCAAACAAATCCCTAGCCCATCTTTAAATGTTTTTAGACCTAATCTAATTTTTTTTTGACCTAATCTAATTTTTTTAGACCTAATCTAATACATCGACCTAAATAACTCTTACAACTAGCTTTAAAAAAAAAAACCTCTTACAACTAACGAGATAGACAATTATACAGATTAAGATTTCATCAAAATTATTAACATATCTTTTTAAGCATGAATCTTGCAGTTTCAAAATTTTGGTCGTTTTTTAAAATGGAACTGATGGATGGATAACGTTCAATCAATTACATTAATATATTACGAATATTCAATAAAAAGCCACAAAGAAGCTACGTACTATAAATTAAGAATATAATACATACTAGAACAACTTTAACATATAATATATGTAGACATGTACATATGTTAAAGTCCGCTCGCACTAAATTATTTGATCAAAAATTAACTAATAAGGTGAAATCTGTCAACATTATTAAAATAATACATAATTTGATAATTAATTTACATATGATACACACATCCCCTCACGTCTAAGACGGACAATAGAAAATCATCTTGTTTACACTATATACACAAATCCAAACCCTATCTCAGTCATAATTTCTACATGGAATTGGTCCTATTGGCACGAAATGTTAACAAGAAACGGCGGGTTAATAACTAATTAGTAACTAGCTAGCCGCCAAATCCCACATCTTATAACGTATTCAACAAATCACAAAAACCCTAAAATTGCAAGTACACCTCCTAATTATCAGGTGATTAGTTACTAATACAGCCTTAATAACCTCCCCCAACAGGCATTAACTTCCACTCCCACGATCCCCTCTCTCTCTCACAGGTCTTCTCACATTCAAAGTAGCAATAGAATCTTAGCTTGAGGTATTAATTATTATTGTCTCCTTATTGCATCTTTCCTTCCATTCCCCTCTTTTTCTACGCAAAACTACTAACTAATCCTTACTCTAATCCTTTCTTAACGTTATCTTCTACGTAGGACTGCAACTATGGCGGCATTGAGCTACTTCAACTCCAACTGGTCTGCAATACTAGACCACGAACTCACCTCAACAGATTATCTCACCACTTTAGCTCCACCGCCACCGCCGGAGCTCTTCAATGGCGACTTTTCATTTCCAGATCTTTCCTGCGACAACCTTAACAACCTGTTTGAGCCCACCAACGATTTCTTCTACTCAGATAACTTCAGCTGTAATCTCATCCACACCGATCAAGAATTCGAGCCCTTTCACGGCCCGAAACGCCGGAGATTGACTGATACTAGTTACGAGCAGCTGATTTTTCCTGAGTTTTTCGAGCCCGGTTTAATGAACTACGGGTTTCAAGATTTCTCGCAGGGATTTTATGCTCCGCAGCCGCCGGTGGGGCCTCCGGGGCCGCGCGGGGGAGGGGGCTTGTCGACGCAGAGCGTGGCGGCGAGGGAGCGGCGGAGGAAGATTTCGGAGAAGACTCAGGAGCTGTCGAAGCTGGTTCCAGGCGGGCAGAAGATGAACACTGCTGAAATGTTTCAGTCTGCTTATAAGTATATCAAGTTCTTGAAGGCTCAAGTTGGGGTTCTTCAATTCATGGATTCATCGCATGATAAGGTATAATAATTTGTAAGTTATTTAGATTATGATGTTCTTATTGTGTATGACATGTTGATTAATTAATGATTATGAAAAGAATTAATTTAGCTAATTGTGCATATGTTAAAGGACGACATTGTTAAATTTGCAGAAGATGTTCGAAAGTGAAGAATTGCATGGCTTTCTTGAATCTACTTTGATTCAGGAGAAACTATATTCCATGGAAAAATGTTTGGTTCCGGAGAATCTTGTTCATACGCTAGCAAATGATCGTGGGATTGTCGAATCGAAGCTGGATAATTCGAAGAAAATTGAATCGGCCACGACTAAAAACATGTCGGCAGTAGAAAATAAGGCGCAGTAATCAAACCAGTGTTAGTTACGCGGACATTCGGTGTTGTCGTATCTGACTTAGGTAGGATAGGATGTCGCGATTCTAATTATTTTTTATGTTTTTTTACATATGCTATATGTAAAAAGGTTCTAGAGGATAGAGTGAAGTTTAGGTTTTTGTTTCTAAATCTCAGTTTAGGGTTTTAGATTATGTACTTTTGGTCTTAAAGGGTATATTTTTCTTGCAAATTCCTTTTTTGCAAGAATGGATATTGGATGCTTGTCTTTCTTCCCCTAATTCATTGTCTCTATATATATGGAATCAATTACATTATTCTTCTTTACCATTAAATATTGAAATATTAGCATAATATATTTTATGTTTTTTCTTGGTGATGTTTGATTATATATTTAATATTGTTAGCTTTTTAATTATAAATAAAAGTTTAAAACTAAATAATAAAGTATGGCCTTTATTGCCCGATTGATAACATTAATTTTTGTAAATACGTTGACCTAATTAATTTTTCTTCAATGATAACATTAAAAAACTTCCATTCTAATCCTAATTCATTCAAATGTAAGTAATGGCACGTTATAATATATTGACTATATGATTGAATTATGAATTTCTTTTTCCATCATTTTTTCAAACTTAAGAGAGTGTTGAAAAAACATGAATAAAACTAAAAGTTTAGATTTGAGGAGGGATTTTTTTTCCCCAAGACAAGTAGATTGCCTAGTGGCTAGTGGTAAGCAAGTTCTGACTTCTGAGTGTTTTTTGATAATGAACATTGATCCTTTTTAGTAAAAAAATAAAACTAAAAAATACATTGACCATGGATATCCGAGCATTCCATTGAATCCGTCGCTGGGCCATGAAGGGAGTCTCCCGCGACCATGTCACGTGGACGGTGAGGATACGAGTGTATTCTGGGTCCGTTCAAAATAAAATTAAATTACTATATTTACCTTGTTATCTAAAAACAATTCAAACAAAATTTATTATCATTAATTTATAAAATTTAGAATAACTTGCAATCTTGACTTTTTCTTAAGTGTAACTTGATTTGACCGAGCTAAAAGTGCGTGATAATTAGCGGAGTTTGTTACTTCGTGAACGAACCGGCCGGAAGCGTAAAAACTGAAACTGCAGATATTAAGGCTGGATTATTGGGCTTATGGGCCCATATAGGTTAACCTATTCCGCATTTCATGTCTAATTGGATTGGGCTTTTATATCTTATTGGTCTAATTATACTTGCTTACATTGGGCCCATCTGAAATATCATTTAGGTTTATCAAGCTTTAAGGCCTCGTTTAAAGAAAAAACACGCACACAAGAAATTCTAACTCAAACCCGACTCAGCCGAATCCAATTAACATAATAGTAAATGTATTATACTTGTCATTCGATTTGTCATTCTCTCTAAATTTTTCCACCAACTACACAACAAATGTAAAACACTCACCCTCTCGTTATATCGGTTTGACCGAATCAAGATTCGGGTTAAAATTACCCACACACATATATATATTATATATATAAAACCAGTGGGTGATGTGGTTAATTATAAGGGACTAGTAATCACCAAGGGGTAATCGTATTCAAGTTTATTACAAACGTAACTACTATTAATAAGAAAAGCTAACATGCGCATTAAAATTTGATTTGGACTCAAATAAGTCAGCTAAAAAATTGAAAGCCTAAAGCATATTGTGGGAACTTCTAGATTATAGCTTACTTCTTATTAAATAATCAAAGTTGATTTTTGAAAAATCACTTATTTATAGATTTCAGGTAGTCTTCTAGTCTATTTTATAAAGTTTATAAGTTATAACATTTGATAGGGTAAGCTAGCTACTAGCTAGTCAAGAAAAGTGGAAAGTCATGTCCAAAATTTTTACTTGAGTTCATGTCACTATTCAAGATTCTTTGGATGGCCCCTTGATAAGATATATAATATAATCATACACAT
>JBBMKE010412834.1:0-11483 GCA_037834125.1 Lippia alba | reverse complement strand
CAACAAATTAATATTCAATCGAATAAAATGATGCCTTCAAAATGCAACTTACATGGATTTGGTTTGGTGAAATATTACTAGCCTACACTAGTTTTAATTTAAGGGATACATTACCAACTTACTAGCTAAGAGTTGGGCTACTGAGAGTTTTAAAACCTAGTCTTAATGGGGCCTAAACTCAGAAAAGTCCAAAAGTTTGAGTCCTTCGAAATAATTATGGGATCCAGTTTAATTAACTCCACAAAATTCACTTATTTTTCCATTATATATAACTTTACCATGATAGAAAATATCATAATATATTAAAGGGAAAAGGGGCCGCACTAATTAATTCAATAAAATGAGACCTCTCAACCACTGAGTTTATATTCAAAATAAATGAATCATACTTTCGAATCTTTACATCATGAGATTCATGACTAATTAAAGTGTAAACAAGAACATAAATTACAGGAAACATTATTGAATATCACAAATATTAACCTCATTCAATTCTTTCTTCAGTCTGTAATGAATATCACAAGCTTTTGTAATTCCACTTTGCTATGTTATTTTTAGTTACATACCAACAAAGCTTTATTCTTTGGCCGACAAATTGACAAATTCATACAAATTAATAACATGAATTTGGACTCCAACGTAATCCTCGAATTTCAAATTTATCATAAACTAACTTTTAATTCATTTTATATATTCTTTTTCTTTTTCAACTTGTCATAAGAATAAGAATTAAAAAAAAAAGGCTAAATATCACAAGTTTAGAAAATTAGTCAAGAATACCGATCTACATATCGAAGGCTAGGAAGACTAATGGCTCGAGGCGGCTACGATTGAAGCTCAGAGGTGGCGGCTATAGGAAGGTAGCAACGCCGATGAGGGGCGGCGGCGACTAAGTCCGTCTGGGGGTGGTGGGACAATGCCGGTGAGGGATGGAGGCGGCAACTCCCGTGAGTGGGTGGTGAGACGACGGCTGAAGGGGTGGTGGGACGTCGGAAGTGGTGGCGCAACGGTGGCTGAGAAAGTAATTGGCGGCTGAGAAAGCAAATTGGGGTTTGTGACTTTAAGTTTGTGAGTCGTGAGAATTCTTTGAGAAATAGGAAATTTCTTATTTTGATTTTAATAATACTTAATTTATGGGATATAAATATATTTTTTAATTTATAAGAGGGGTAAAACATTAATAAGATATTATAATTAATTACATGGGCTAACCCATTAAGAACCCGATTCAGACCCAATTTGAGCCCAATCCGAACCCATAAGCGACCCATTATTCACATACCCATAATTGGCCCAGCCCATAAGTGGCCTAGTTCATATTTTACTAACCCAAAACCGACTCAAAACCATTGGGTCGGTTCGTGGGTTCAAACCCATTTAGCCAACCCTTACTCAATGTCATAATAATAATAATAATAATAATAATAATAATAATAATAAAAAAAGTATAACCTTTCAAAACTAGGGCGATGCCACCTTGCGAGATGTGGGATTAGTTGCCCTCATCATTAAAATAAAAAATTAATCATATATTTATGTTTTCTATATGCATATCTTAATTTTGATTTTATAAGTAATTGTTTCGTCCCGGTTTGAAACAACAACTATAATATATATTGTACAGACATTTTAAAAATATTATTTTGTTATGTCGTATTGTATTGGACAATTTGTGTCCGACACTCCCTGTGTAATGAATTTAAGAAAGAATTCGTTTTATTATATTTATATTGTATCGTATTCATATTATCATATTCATATCTGTGCATCATGAACAAATGTTTGTATCTACAGATCTCCAAGTCCAGGTCCAAATATTGTGCATGTATATGCAGAATATCCAAATCCTAAGAATCTTAGATATACGAAAAAATTACAAATCGCAAAAATCTCAAATATCAAATCTCATAACTCCCTAAGGATCTCTTTAGATATTCACAAAAATATATGGAGAAATTTGAAATTTGAAACTACCAATCAATTGAAGCTTCGATCCGGCAGTGGAGAATACTATGCTCCACCGCTAGATTGATCCAGTTCTACTCAGATTCTCAGATTTGATACGGTTTGTGTTTTTTTCTTTAGGTTATATTATATTTCAAGTTTTTTATCTCTTCCGTATGGAAGTTTAGTTAGTTTCTTTATGTTCTTTGTTATTATTTTCTGTGATTCTCCGAGGAAATTTTTTGGCCGGGTTATTTGTTGTAGGCCAAAGTGTTCTTTTCAATCCGGAGAAAAGTCGGTTGTGGAACTTCACCCAGATCGAATCTTCAACTTCAAGGAGTCCGTTTCTTTTATTAAACGTGACTCTAATATAATAGCTCACAAATCTGTTGCAATTGCGACTTCGGCCTGCGTTAATTTTTCTGTTATTCCTTGTATTTTTGTTATTGTTATTGTTCCTCTTGAGTCTTGATATTCAATAATATGCCATTTGAGGGTTTGAGTTTAAAAAAAAAAAAGGTTACAGAAAATACTTGAAATTAAATTTAAGAGTGGTGGACGACACAACAACTTCTTCTTCTTTCTCATCTTCTTATTCTTCTCTTATCATCTTCTCTTCTTCAACAACAAGTTCTTCTTCTTCTTCTTATCTCATCATCATCTTCTTCTTCTTCTTCAACAGTGAGTGCGCTCTTCTTCTTCTCTCATTATCATCTTCTTCAACAACATTGAGTGCTCTTGTTGACGGTGGTCGGATTTCGAAAATCGTAATGAAGAGAACGCGGAAGTAAAAAGAAGCGAATTTTATGCGAAGTAAGACCGATGAAGATTTGGATATGACTTGTCATTCTTCTAATTCATCAAGGACATTATAGTAATTTTATGCGTTTTGGGATTAAGAAAAATTTATTTTGTATTGGAAATTTAAAATAGACTAATTTCAATTGAGGGGGTTTTGGAAAAACTTCAAACCTTATTAGGAACTGTTTATTAATTCTCCATAATATTAAATTATTACAGACAACATAGGGAAAAAAAAAAAGGCAATATATATATATAAAAGTCAACAATGCAAAGAAAATAGAGAAACATTGAAATATTTGGAAGAGGTTATTATTGTAATATTTTGGTAAAAATTTACTTAAGACATTTCTAGTATATGCATGAAATTATTGATAAAAAAAATTAAAATCAAAATTTCAGAGAAATAATAAATTAGAAAAAGAAAAAAAAAAGCAACATAAATATAACGAGGTCCACATAAAGACTTTATGCATAACTTCGAGAAAAAAATATCCTTTGATTTGTTTCTATTTGTCTTCTTTTACTCTCCTAAAATTTTAAATTTATTTATAAATTTTAATCTGACCCCTTTTCCGTATAATAAACAATTCTTTATTAAATTTTTATGATCCTTTTCTTAATTTAAGAGATGGTGTTCTAAACAGGATGTATCTAAAGTCCTAATTCTTCTTATTCATATATCATTCCTCAAACTTTTAAGTGTTAGTCTCTAACCTTTGCTCGTGTGCTAAGCTACCTATCGTTCGCTTTCTGACCTTAATGTAACTGTCCTACTGAACTAATTAATTTGAATCGACGGATAAAAAGTCATCATTAATATTAGGGATAATTACATACAGGTCTTGAGGTTAGTTTTGATTACAAATCGGTCCCTATCCTTTTAAATATTACACTGTAGTTCCTATATTTCTTGTTTTGTATGAGGTCCATTAATAAATTTTGTAAAAGTACACTTATGTCCCTGAAAGTTTTGTGAGTGTTGCATATAATGTATGATAAAAAATGCAAAATCAGCCGCAAAAGTATACAAAAATTAACAAATTAACAAAGTTTAGGGATTATAATGTAATATTTAAAAGAATAGGAATCGATTTGTAATTAGGTTTAACAGCAGGCACTTGTATGTAATTATCCCTTAATATTATCTTATATATAAATTTCAAAGACCTTGACTTCATAGTCAACTGAACCCGCTTGTACGCATTTCATATAATCAACAGAAACGCGCTTATACGCAATTTATGAATGCACGTTTGGAAAAGGTCAGTTCTAGTGGAAAAAAAGAAAAAAGAAAGGAAAATTGAACCTAAATTGACTAATAAAGTCGAAACTGTATTATTATATGTTCATTTGAACAGTTTATGATGCATGTATATACATTAAAATGTATTTTATTATATTATGTCATATTGACGTCCGACGCCTTGTTACATGGAAAATCTTAAAATCTATATTATTGTGTCTGTAGTAATGTATCTCGATCATATCTGCATAAGCGTACTATATTGTGCCAATATGCCTTACAATTTCTCGTGTATCCTAGAGGAAAACTGATATTTCATGAAAATTTGGATGACCTATTACAATAAATCCGTTTGTTTAATTCAAACCCAATCGTTATTTACTTTTCAATTTCTGTTTTTATTTAGAGATGATTTTTCTAATTTTTACATAACTTTGGATCTAGGTAATTCTAAATGAAAAAATTATGCGGTTGGACGATAAATAGAAAGAGATGGCAGTATCCCTATCTTAAATTGATGGCCCAATCAGACGATTAAGATGTACATCCAAAGACTTGACCACAGAGTCCTCTGTAGTTATAGATTTACATAATTATATTTTTATCAATAAAATTATGATTATCTAAAAAAATAATTGAGCTGAATTACTGTTTTAGTCCACCAATGTAATTTCCCAAGCATCGAGTTTTTGTGAAGACTTTGTCTTTGAGCTTGTTACGTGGAAAATCTTACAAGGGCTAATAAATACTGGAAGAGGTCAAAAGTCGGTGAAGATACTAGTCTGCATTAAGGAACACGAATGCTGCTATTATATACTAGTCTCCCCAAGCAATTAAACAATAAGCTTTCTAACCATAATATCTATACATTTTGGGAGAGATGAGAGAATATTGTAATGTATTACTGCTAATATTGTTGTGTTTCCTTGCTTATAATTTTGTATTTGGTGCAGGAGATGAATTGAGGTGCATTGAAAAGGAGAGACAAGCTCTCCTCGAGTTCAAGAAAGGCCTTATCGATGAATATGGCTTTCTCTCGTCGTGGGGAAGTGAGGAACACCAAAAGGAATGCTGCCAATGGCAGGGAGTCGAGTGTAGCCACGGCTCAGGTCATGTAATCGCTCTCCAACTTAGTACTTGTGGAAAAGATCCTATGCAATTGAGAGTAGAGAATATTAGTCGCGCCCTTCTTGAGTTAAATTACTTGAGTCATCTGGATGTCAGTTGCATTTATTTTGGAAATGTTGAGATCCCAGATTTCATTGGTTCCATGGAGAAATTACAATACTTGAATTTTCACTTATGCCGTTTTTCTGGTGTCGTTGGTCATCAGTTGGCAAATCTTACAAACCTCAAGACACTTGATCTTGGAGCTACTGAACTCGTGTTTGATAGCCTCCATTGGCTTTCTCGTCTCTCTTCTTTATCCTTGCTTGATTTGAGATCTAACCACTTGAAAGACGTCAATTCTCTACGGTATATATTGAATCTTCCTTCTCTCAAGGAATTGTACTTGAATCGTTGTAACTTTTCATACCCCACATATTTCTCCTTTAACTCTTCATCAACATCTCTTTCTGTTCTTGGTCTATCCGAGGCAGGGCTCACATCTTCCTCTTTTCACTGGTTGTTTAATGTAAGTTCAAGCTTCCGTAGCATAGACCTTTCTCATAATCAGTTAAACTCCAACATTCCTAGTGACTTTGGGAGATTTTCTTTTCTCGAGCACCTCGATCTGTCGGGCAATGGACTAACAGGCACAATTCCAAAATCCTTAGGGAACCTGAGTCATTTGCAAACACTAGATCTATCAGGCAATAGCTTATCAGAATCCCTTCCCGAATTGTTTTACAAGTTATCTATAGGAGCAAAGTCGTCCCTAGAGATTCTGGAGTTGCAGGATAATAATCTGTCTGGTTCAGTGCCTGATGTTACGTTACTTCCTTCCTTGAGGATTTTGTTGTTACAAAACAATCAATTGAATGGGTATTTCCAGCATAGCTTTGCACATATTTCTAAGCTTGAGGTTTTGGATTTGTCTAGCAATCAAGTTAGGGGGTCAATCCCAGATTTGAGCGTATTCATTTCATTGAGAGAATTACGTCTTCCCGGCAATAAACTGACATCGCTACATAGAAGTCTTGGGCAACTTTCCATGCTGAAAACATTGGATCTTTCTCACAATTCCTTTGAAGGAACAATCTCCGAAGTCCACCTCTCCAAACTCCACAACCTGAAAGAGTTGGATTTGTCTTATAATTCGTTGGCCTTCAATTTTAGTGTTGATTGGATTCCTCCGTTTCAGTTGAATGTTATAAATCTAGCATCAGCCTACAAGGGTCCTCGCTTTCCAACATGGGTTCGCACGCAGGTAAATCTTTCTTATTTGGATCTCTCTTGTAATGGTATCTCAGAGGAAGTGCCTACATCCTTCTGGAGTTTCTCCCCCGAAATATTTTACTTAAACATCTCCCATAACCATATTATAAGCAGCATTCCTGATTGGGCTCCCACGAATATGGATATACTAGATGTTAGTTTTAATATGTTTGTGGGGTCAATTTCATCCATATGCAAAAGTTCTTATAGGGGTTTCATCCTACTCGACCTCTCAAATAATCAGTTTTCAGGAGAACTTCCTGATTGTTGGGAGAACAATACAAGTTTGCTGATCCTCAATTTGTCTGACAACAAATTTTCTGGAAATATTCCACAGTCTTTAGGAACAAGCCATAATCGGTTTCCGTGGCTCAGAATGTTGCAATTGCACAATAATAATTTCTCAGGAGAGTTGCCTTCCACTTTGATGAATTGCTTAATGTTGCAAATGCTTGATGTTGGAGGAAATAATCTAAGAGGAAAAATCCCATCCTGGATAGGAACGCACCTTCCAAATTTGAATATTTTGAGTCTTGGGCACAATAATTTTTCTGAAGACATCCCAACAGAAATCTGCTATCTAACAGGGATTCAAATATTGGACTTGTCTAGGAATGTCCTATCAGGGAAACTTCCTCAATGCTTCAACAATTTCACATCTCTAATACAGAAGAATAAAGCATTTGATACCAGAATTTTACTTGGTGTTCCTGGGATTTCTAATGTTGAAGGGTACATTGACCGTGTACTGGTACGATGGAAGCATCAGCAGGCTGAATATAGGAAAACAACCGTGGGACTTGTTAAACTCATCGACCTTTCAAGCAACAAATTAGTTGGGAACATGCCCAATGAGTTCTCTCAACTGAGGGCATTAATTTACTTGAATATTTCAAGAAATTATTTGAACGGACACATAATACCAAACATCGGTCAGATGGAGACGCTGGAAACTCTAGACTTGTCGAGAAACAATTTCTCTGGTGAGATTCCAAGGAGTCTGACAAAGGTGGATCGATTAGCAGTTCTGGACTTGTCGAACAACCATTTGTCAGGTGAAATTCCATCAAGTACTCAGCTTCAGAGCTTTGAGCCATCCTCATATGCAGAGAATAATGGACTTTGCGGTCCCCCTCTGCCAAGATGTCTCGGAGATCATGAGCCCAATCCACCCACAACTCAGCATGGAAAGCAGGATAATGTTGATGATAGCTTTATGGCCCAGCTGCGTTCACACGAGTTTTATATACCCATCATTTTGGGGTTCATCGTTGGATTTTGGGGAATCATTGGGACTCTAGTGCTCAAGAACTCATGGAGATATGGTTATTTTAATTTCTTCAGCATGATGGGAGATTGGTTGTACGTGACAACAATGATTTACGCACACAGGGTACAGCGAAGGTTGAGAAACAACGTAAGTGTGACAAATCCATTCAACTATTTTATTGTAATGCACACACTTGCAGAGCTCAAAACGATTTCTTTTTTGTTGGCAGGCAGGTACTTAATTGAGGATGTTTTCATGTAATGCTCCAAGAGATCTGAAAATGGAAGAACAATCATCAGCAATATGAATAAGTATCACTGTACATTGATGAGATATGCTTCGGGACAGCGTCCTTTTTTTTTTTTAGTTACAATTGTTGTTGAGAATTTGTGGTAATTGTCGGTATATCTACTGTATCATAACTAAAATCATGTGGAGCTCAAGTTTTTTGTTGCCTCCTCCATCTTATGGCTCTTTGCATACATGCTAATTAGAGAATTACCAACACAATTGACCTTTGAAGCCATTCACTGCAAATTTTCCATACATATCCACCATACTATCATTCCCACAAATCATTCCTGATAAAATCGATCAGAAAACAACACGATTGCATCCCTCGGAGAACCCAATTGAGTAAACCTTGTGAGTTGTGATCATCAAAATCCAAGAAACAGAGTTCTTTTCAGGCATTTCCTCGAACACTTTCTTTGCGAATCCAAATCACCCATAGACCTTCGCTAACCTATCAATCACCGCATACCCCATGCAAACATGAGACTCAGAGTACCACCTCTTCATCAAAACCCTAAAATCACCAGCCCAATTCTCGCATTATATCTGTCTATGCTTCTCTTCTGGCTCAAAAATTAACCTTATCGTAAATATAAAAAACCAGTAATATTAAATTATTACAGCTAAAATAGAGAGGGAAAAAAAAAATGAAGCAATATTTTAAAAAGACAACAATACCCCTACAGAAAATGGGAAAAACAGTTGAAAAATAGTTGAGGGTGCAAAAGACTTGAAAAAGGTTATTATTGTAATCTTTTGAAAAAACACTTAATTAAGATATTTCTACTGTATGCAAGAAATTATTGATAAAAAATTAATTTCAAATTTTCGTTAAAAAGACAAATTAGAAGATAAAAAAAGCAAGATAAAATTTTTAACGAGAACCTCCCACTAAAGATTTTATACATGACTTTTGAAATTTAAAATTTATCCTTTGATTTTTTTTTTCTTTTACTCCACTAAAATTTTAAATTTTTATAAATTCTAATCTAACCCCTTCTTGTATATTAAAATTCTGAATGTGCTATTGAGCAATATATATTACGGTGTCAATCCAAAAAAAAGAATAATAAATATAAAAATATAATCTTTTAAAACTAGGGCGACACCGCCTTAGGAGATGTGAGATTAGTAGACCTCATTAAATAAAAAAAAATAGATTTATACTATATATATATATATATATATATATATATATGTTTTCTATATATATTTTTTAATTTTAATTTTATAAATAGTTAAGTGTTTCGTCCCTGTTTGAAACAACAACTATAATGTTTATATTTACAAAACTCCAAGTATTTGTGCTGTGCATGTATTTATTTAGTTGAAGGCACATATGACATATGTAAGGATGTCATTAATATTATTCTATATATTATCTTCAAAGACCTTGACTTTAAACCCTCTTATACGAATTTCTTAAATGCATTCAAAACGAAGAGCACTACTTTGGGAAATGTTTGAAAAATGTTAGTTTTAGTGGCCAAAAATAATTCGGACCTAAATCGACTATTAAAGTTGAAATTACGCTATTTTCGGCCTGCTCATTTGATGAACAGCGTATTATTATTTTGTTCTGTTTATCGTATAGAATATCAGGGTCAGATGCTTGTTATGTGGAATAAAAATATAAAATTGTATTATTGTACTTATATAATGTCATAATTGTATTTCAATATTCGTATTGCATTATATTTATATTCTCATTCTTGTATATGATGGAGGAAATTTGTTGTGATGTCGGAAGAAAAGTTCAATGCCATTGAGAAGAGTCATTTGTTTAATTCGGACAACTGTTATTTATTTGAGGAAATCACACCTCTGTCTTAGATATAAGTATTACGAAAAATCCTGTATTATAAAAATGAATTGATAAAACCTTTTGTTAGCACATAATTTGTACAACACCCCCAACATTATTTGTTATTTTTAAATGTATTTTTCCTTATCGAGAAATAATCGAATTGAGAATCACCACAATAATTAGTTTCTTATCATGCTCTGTATAACTAGTAGTGGAGGGTTAATCGCACCTAATTAGGTTCAAATAACTTAATATCATTTAGTTAAGATAAAATTAAATCAAATAAAAATACCTAATCATTATATCTGACAGTTTCTTATCATATAAACTGATATTTTCGTTCAGACGAAATTTACTTTTGACAGTTAATATTGTTCACACGTGCTTTCAACTTCATCTTTATCAGCTTCACTCCCAACATCCACATCAGCATTAAAAATCATGTTTTTTTTTTCCCTTTTCCATGGATTTCTTTTGGGGCTAAAGGGCAAGTTCATGTTATGTGAAATTGGACTATTGCCACCTTTGACAGATCTTTGGCTTCATAAATGATTATGATTTTTGGTGTCCATTTTTTTGGAAGAGATCCTAGTATTTTCCTGACCTGTTCCTCTTCAGAGATACTCTTACCAACGGCAAAATGATCATTAACAATTTTCATGAACTGTGTGTACTTTTGTCCAATGGCCTCACCTTCTTTTATAGCAAACATTTCATGGTTGTGAGTGAGAAGGACTACTATTTTCTGTCGAACTTGTGTTGAGTCTTAATGCTTCATGCATTACTTGCAGCTTCTCCCACATATCCTTTGTTGTTGCACACACGTTCACACAATTGCATCACGGTTCACCTTTGCACAAGAGCAAGACAAAATGTTTTTTGCTTTTGCATTTAGAGAAATGAGCTTCCTGTCTTCTGCTGAATATTCTTATGAATTTGGTTTCCATCTGCATCTTTCATAAGGATCATGGCTCCTTTCGTGACGATGTCCCGTAGAATCGATAGAGATGAAGCAGTCCTCTATCCGATTTTTCTAGAGAAAAATGCACGAAACACCCCTGTGTTATACGAAAAGAGCAGAAAAAACCTCCACATATGGAAACTCGTTAAAAAAACCCTATGTTTTGGTAAAATGTTGCAAAAAAAACCCTGAACGCGTGGTCTGTCTTGCACCGCGTCTGAATGGGTTTTTTGGTGTGAAAAGTCACTTTTGTCCTTAATTTACCCTCAATGATATATATATATATATAATTAGAAAAAAAAACACCACAATAGTCCGCCGGCACCACCTCTCCAAGGCCAACTCCGGCGAACGGCGGCATCTGAGGTGGGTGGAAGTAGAAGAGTGGGGAGGCGGCGGAAGGAGAAGAGTGGCGACGGCGGGGCGGTGGTGCTGAGGAAGGAGGAGGCGAGCGGGGCGGTGGATCTGATGAAGGAGAAGAGAGGGGAGGCAGCGGCGGCGGCGGATCGGGAAAGGAGAAGGACCGCGACGTCTGGTGTTGATTGGAGAGGAGGCGGTCGCCGGCGGGGAAGGAGAAGAGGCGATGCCGTCGATTGAGAGCCAAAGTGGGAGCAGCTGTAGATCTGTGGTGGTCGTCGGTCATCGGAACGAGGAATGTGCCGGCGGATGAGTAGGAAAAGGAGTGGTGGTGGTGGTGCTGGTGTTGGCGATGGAGCAGCGGCGGCGGTCATGGAGCTTGGAGCAGCGGAGGGTGATGATCCCTGGAAGAAGAAGATGATAT
>JBBMKE010412833.1:0-22655 GCA_037834125.1 Lippia alba | reverse complement strand
TTCTTGGTTTTGATTATTTTTAGCTCAAATAAAATCTGAAATTATTGAGAGATCTCTTATATCCTTCTTAATACCGTGATATTTGCCTTTGAGATTTGCTTTCTTGAAAATATATTCTATATAAAACACTAAAAAACAGATTATATTTGCTTCTTAGAAAACAGACTATATTTGCATTTGTATTCCATCTAAAAAACAGATTATAACAATTTCTTATATGTCAAAAACTTAAAAAATAGATTATTATAACTTAAAACTTCTTATATGAAACACTAAAATAGATTCTTATAAGAACGGTAGGTGTAAACTTCTTGTATTCTCTTCTTTGTTTTATTTAGATTCTTATATAAAATAGGTTCTTGAAAAAAGCAGTAGGCACTTCTTTGTTTTGTTTGGATTCTTATATAAAACAGGTTCTTGAAAAAAGCAGTAGGTGTAAACTTTTTGTATTTCTTAACATTACAGATTATATTTACTTTTGTATTCCATCTTAAAAAAAAGATTATGCCAATTTCTTATTTTTGAACTTAAAAAAGAGATTATTACAAGTTACAACTTCTTAACACATTGTTACAAATTATATTTGCATTTGCATTTGAAAAATAGATTGTTACAGATTATATTTGCATTTGAGAAACAATTATTACAGAATATTTCTTATATTTCTTAAAAAAACAGTTGTTATAATATTACAGACTTATATTTCTTATATTACAGATTGTTACAGATTATTTGCATTTGAGAAACAAGCACTTATATTTCTTAAAAAAAAAATTCTTACAGATTACATTTACTTCTTAAAAAAAGACTATACAGATTATATTTACTTCTTAAAAAACAGGTTACTATATATTATATTTACAGATTGTTATAACTTCATATATTTCTTAAAAAATAGATTGTTAAAACCTAAAAAATAGACTATTACATATTATTACAATTACAAGTTCTTAGAAAACAGATTATTACATATTACAGACTATTACAGATTATTACATATTATATTTACTTCTTAAAAAACAGGTTATTATAGATTATATTTACAGATTGTTATAACTTCTTATATTTCTTAAAAAATAGTTGTTAAAACCTAAAAAATAGACTATTACAAATACTTACAGTTACAAGTTCTTAGAAAACAGATTATTACTATTAAAGATTATTACAGTTACATGTTCTTATATTTCTTATTACTGCTAGAAGTTCTTATAGTTACACATTTCTTGTTATATTGTGTTCTTTAATATTACAGTTACAAGTTCTTATATTTCTTATTACTGCTAGAAGTTCTTATAGTTACACATTTCTTGTTATATTGTGTTCTTTAATATTTTCTTTGTTGTAGTTTGTAATGAAGTGCAATTGGATAAGTTGACGGAGAATATAATGGCTTTGTATTTGAATCAAAATGATGATGAATCTAGTAATGCTACTTATGTTGATGATTGACAAGTAAGTACTCTTTTCTTATCTTTTACATTTGAATATCAAAATAAAAATTTAACTCTTAATTAACTTCTCTATTGTTTTTGGTAGGATGGCTTGATGTTGGATGTTGGGAAGCAGCTTTGTTGAGGGATATGTTGTTGAAGAATATTAGCTCTCTTTTATCTATCTTGCTCTTTTTCTGTAAAACATTCTATAATGAGCATTTGAAGTGTTGTTTTTTTTTTGTGCTGCTGCTGTGATGAGCACATTCTGTAATGAACATTCTGTAAAACACTTTTTAAATAGTTGTTGTATTGTTATTTTTGTTAAAATAGGAAGAAAAAAGTGAAACATGAAATAGAAGGGAAAAAAGAAAAAAAAAGTATCAGGTCGGGTCGGGTTAAAACGGGTGGGTCGGGTCATCGGGTGACCTGAAAAAATCAGGTCAACCCGAACCCAACCCGAACCTGATAGGTTCAGGTTAGGGTTGGGGGTTTCGGGTTCAATTCGGGTTCGGGTTGGGTTCGGGTCAGCACTTTTCCTCTAATATCCCTATCTCAACCCGACCCGAACCCACCCGACCCACCCGAATTGACACCCCTATCCCCAATACCACTACATATCAATGCTATTCAATTGGATTCTCTTTTGATTTGTGCTTCCATTTCTTACTCTGCACCAATAAGAAATGCTTCAGACGCGAGCTCGGATCCAAACACGATTTAAGTTTCCTATCAATGTGCTTTACATCTTTGTTACTCTGGGTCTCAAGCTTATTTATCTACATAACAAAAAAAATATTTCGACAACACAACACAATGAAGGGTCAATTTCATTGAAGGAAGGCGTAAACTTTGAAATGGAATGAGTATGTTGTCGAGATAGAATATTGTCAACGTATCTACATAAGGTTCAATACTACTCTATTCCGAGTAAACGCCACCAATTAACAGCCATTGACTATTGAAATTGAGAAAATATCTGTTAATCTATGTTGCATGGATGCGGACACGGCGACACGGACAAGACATGATACGGATACGGCGATACGGATTTTTTTGTGAATTTTTCACGTGAGAAGTGTCGGACACCGGTGTACGATACGACACGACACGGCAAAATGAGATTTTTAGAAGTGTTGGTGCATTAGAGCTGTTAATCAGATACAACTCCCGCGCACTACCAAACCCATGAAATTGGTTTCTTAGGTGTATTTGTCTTAAATTGAAATTGAAACAATATTTGCTAATCGAAAGAGACAATTGCCCCACCGCCATGGCGATGAGAGAAGCAAAGCAAGAAAGATGGACCCTATTTAATGTGTTTAATAGAAATTGCACCATGGAGATGAGAAAGACAAAACAACAAAGATGGGCACTTGATTAATGTGTTTAATAGGAAATGAAATATATACGATTACTTATAAAGTTCATAGAGCTCAAAATTTGTGATTAAGTTGTTTTTAATTTGTTTAATTATTTATGTATTTTGTATTTCGACATATCCATCCTATGTATACCAGCATTCCATAATGACTGCGACAACATCTAATGTAATATTCATCGTTTATAAGTGTTAAACTTATTTTTTACGTCTAATGGAAAATGTATATACATATTGCTCATAAGGGTTTATAGAGCTAAGACAGTGTTAACTCTTCCTACGTCTACCAAAGCCACGCAATTCACCATTCACTCTGTAAATGAACGAATAAGATCTATTTGATGGAATGTTGTAGATTAACCTAGTACATCACATACTTCTTTAGAAAGAATTTAATTCTGGAATGTTTTAATGTATTTCGTTTGAAAATATGTATAATGATGATGTCGAGAATTGGTTTGCCTTGAAGGGATGAGATCGGCTCCAAATCTCCGACAAATCAGTTAAGAGAGGGGTTCTTTGACCTGCTAAGATCAACAATAACGTGAGACAAGCGGGAGTTGTTTCTCGCATTGGCACTCTGACACTCAAGACAGTGAGATTATCTTAGGTGGGAAAGAATTGACCAAAAAATTGGGCAGCGTTTTAGTATAATAAAGTGTGTCTCCCTAATTCTGAAGAAGAAAGAGTATTTATACCTTAGGCTTGAGTCAGGTTCACGTCTGAGCGGGCGTAGTGGATGCAAATATCGCGGGATCGTGCATTGAGTGGTTGAGTGACGTGAGAATGTGGGTAACCACCGCACATAGGGGCGGAGCCACCTTAGGCTGGGAGGGAGGGGGGAGGGGGCTCAAGCTCCCCTTCCGCTCTACCCCCATCCTCTATCCACCAATTCCCTTAAAATTAATTTTCAAAATACAAATTTATATTATTTGATAAGGGAAAAACTGGGTCCCTTGTCTGGATCATTAGGCTTGCACCATGTGGTGGCCAACGTGGGTGAGAAGCACTTCTCTCCAACCCAGGAGCCTCCCAAGCGGCCGACCCGGCACTTGGTCCAGAATGGAAAGTCATTGATGCCAGTCGTATGGAAAACCCCGACCCTGAAATTCTTTTGACCCAGGTCGGTGACAACTGTTGGAGAATAAGGATCAGAAAGCAGCGGAATATAAAAAAAATTTCCAACAAAAGGATCGAAAACTCGTAATCTTGAATCCAAATTTGTAGAGATAAGAATCTTACTTTCTTTTTAATCTTTCTTGAAGCGTTTCAAGCTACCCAAGAACGCTCTTCTCGCGGCTTGATCCCCTCTCCTTGGTTCTCCACGAATCTTTAAAAACCTCTAACTTGAAGCTCTCTAAAGATATTCCACCAAGCTGATTACAATCTAACTAGTAAGGATACTAGTTCTCTAGTTAGTGTTTAGGCTTTTCTAGAGTTTAATTATGTGTTCTTGGAGAAAGGAGAATTTGCTCAACACATGAGCCAAAAGGTTATCTATCACCTTAAATGCTCCCCTATATATATGCAAGAGAGGGGCGGCCGAACCCCTTCCTACAAAGGGAAAGATTTCGCCCCCTTCTATCTATCTCTCTCTCTCTCTCTCCTTTTACTTGATCACCAAGTAAAATCCAAACCTTGATTTCAATTCTAATTCAAATCAACTTCTAGGAGAGTAGAAATATCCAAACTCTTTTTGGATATTATTTTACTTTATTTATTATTTAAATAAATAACTTAATATTTAGTTAATTAATTCATAATTAATTAAATAGATTTATTTATCCAAAATAAGACATTCATTTTAATTCAAAATTAAACAAAATCCAATTAAATAATTAACACATTTATTATTTAAACATACACATAACACACACGCATGACGTGTCAGTCATGTGTCCATAAAGGACACGTGTCAGTCACGTGAATGCACACGTGTGATACATTTTTTGCTCGATCAACTCGTTTAATCGATTCAAGCCTCAAATCATGTAACCAAGTTGTTGTGCGTGACCCTCTAGGTTCTTAATTCAGTTAGCAGTGACCCTAGTTAATTAATCAGTCCACAGATTAAACGACCATAGTCTAGCAATAGGTGTTTAACCCTAAACTGAATTAGAATGTCTCAATTCAAAGAACCTTTAAGTCATTGATGATACAATCCTCCTACTCTATCTCTCAACCAAGATCTAGGGCAAGGGAATAATTAGAACCCTAATAATCCGGTCTTAAAGCTAAGTGCATTTCATATCCATTTGATTCAATCCAAGAAACCCTTTTCTTGATGTCTTGATCTATTGCCTTGGCCAAGGACTCCATATGGCATACGAATGACTTACACAATAAGAGATCACCTTGGAAATGTAAGTGTAGGTCCTTTCTTGATTCTCATTCACTTTCATGAATCACTTGTGCAGCCCCCAGCCTTGAATCAGTTGTCTAAGTCGACACCCTTTAAAGCTTATACCTAAGTCTACAGAGTTAACTCATAAAGTGACATGGAACCTCAAGTCTAAGGATCACTTAATCACATCAATGACTCGTGAGATATTTTCTAATCTGAAAGTTTCCATTTCCTGAAATAGAAACTTCCTTTTCCATTTAGGAATCTTCTCACATGGGGCACCTCAATGAACTTATTTATAGAATTAAGCACCATCATGTATCACGCACGTATCAACTATACAATTTTCACCTCCATGAAATAAGGTGGTCCTTCTTAAGGGCGTGATCCCATGAGCAAGCCTTAAAAGAGCCAAGTTGACACTCCCACTGTTTTTAGAACTTATAGGCTTGGAGTGATTTACTAATCATGACTTATGTGATATAGGGCTCGTCTCATTAACCATTTCACCTAAATGGTAGAGTTCTAAAGTCAAGATTAAGGGAGTTCTTATACATGGACAGTTAAAGTAAACGCAAACCCAAACAAGAGCATATAGAGAAGTGTTGCCTTAATTCGTTATTTTATTCAAAGATTGTCTATGATTACAATAAGGAAAAGTACAAAGCGTATATACAATCGGCTTTCTAGGGCACTATTCCTAAAACAACTACCCCGGAAGAGGTGGTCGTGGTCATGGATGAGGTTGCGGCCGTGGACGAGGCCATGGAAACTATAGTTATAATCATCCTGGTGGTCCCTCTGGGAATAAGAAGAATAATCATGAAAGCAAACAAAGAAAAGGCAAATTTGCCCAAAATGATCATCAGAAGGGTTTAGAAAACCCATGCTTTCGGTGTGGTCTAAAGGGTCACTGGACACGTACCTGTCGGACGCCTGACCACTTTGTTAAGCTATATCAAGCTTCAATCAAAGGAAAGAGAAAGTATGTTGAAGCAAATTTTGCAGAT
This sequence comes from Lippia alba, assembly GCA_037834125.1. Classification (NCBI taxonomy): domain Eukaryota; kingdom Viridiplantae; phylum Streptophyta; class Magnoliopsida; order Lamiales; family Verbenaceae; genus Lippia; species Lippia alba. The sequence goes on along the minus strand of JBBMKE010412833.1, from coordinate 16,490 downwards.
AATGATGATATCCCTAATGTTAACAATCCAAATTATGAGATTAAAGCAAATATAGCTTTTAAGGATGATGAATTTGACAGCCTTGTCGGTATCACACACCTTGACACGGCTGATTTCCTCATGACAGATGAACTCTATCTTTATAGTTGATTAGTAGTAGCATGTTATTTTAATTCTCTATTTGTACTTTAATATGCTTTTTCATTCCTATCACTATGTACCTCGTCTTTCTACTAGTATTATAGTTATACATGTTATGTTCACTCTCTTATTGTGAATTTTATTTGATTATGAAGGTATGGATACATCACTGCAGTCATATAACACCGATTTAAATAAAGAAGATATATGTCTTGCAGACAGTGCCACTACGTATACAATCTTAAAGGATAGAAAGTATTTCTCTCATTTGATAAAAAATGAAGCGAATGTCAATACTATATCGGGTAGTGCAAAATTAATCGAAGGCTCCAAAAGAGCTACAATATTACTACCTCATGGGACAAAGTTCATTATTAACGATGCTTTGTTTTACTCTAAGTTCAAAAGAAATTTGTTAAGTTTAAAAATATCCGTCTGAATGGATATCACATTGAGACTGGAAATGAGGAAAATACTGAATACTTGTATATAACAAGTATTAAATATAACAAAAGGTGTGTTTTGAAAAAACTACCTGCTTTCTCATCAGGTTTATATTATACATGCATAAGTGCAATCGAAACACATGCCATCACAAACCAGAAGTTTGTAGATCCAAAAAATTTCAATATTTGGCATGATCGATTGGGTCACCCCAGTTTAACAATGATGTGAAGGATCATTGAAAGTACACAAGGACATCCTTTAAGGAACCAGAAGATTCCTCAAATAAGAAAGGACCCGTGTACAGCTTGTTCTCTTGGGAAATTAATTGTGAGACCATCACCAGTCAAAATAAAGGATGAATCACCTGTTTTTCTTGAACGTATTCAAGGTGATATATGTGGACCAATCCATCCACTAAGTGGACCATTTCGATATTTTATGGTATTGATCGATGCATCTACCAGATGGTCACATGTTTGTTATCAACTCGTAATATGGCATTTGCAAGGTTGCTTGCCCAAATCATTAAATTACGAGCACAATTTCCCGATAACTCAATCAAGAAAATTCGATTGGATAATGTTGGTGAATTCACATCCCAAACATTTAATGATTATTGTATGACAACTGAAATTATTGTTGAGCATCCTGTTGCTCATGTCCATACACAGAATGGTTTCGCCGAATCATTAATTAAACGTCTTCAGCTTATTACTAGACCATTAATAATGAGAACAAAGCTTCCAACTTCAGTATGGAGACATGCGATTTTATATGCAGAGACATTAATTCGCATTAGACCAAGTACCTATCATAAATACTCCCCGTTTCAACTTACATGTGATCAAGAACCAAATATTTCCCATCTAAAAATTTTTGGTTGTGCAGTATATGTGCTTGTAGCACCACCACAACGTACTAAAATGGGACCTCAAAGAAGATTGGAAATTTATATTGGATATGAAAGCTCATCCATTATAAGATATCTTGAACCTCAAACGGGTTATATGTTTAGAGCACGTTTTGCTGACTGTCATTTTGATGAAAATGTATTCCCCGAATTATGGGGAGAAAATAAGCAGTCAAAAAAGGACATTACATGGTATGAGCCATCATTATTGCATTTTGATCCACACACAAAGCAGTGCGGCATGGAAGTACAAAAGATTGTACACTTGCAAAGTATTGCGAATCAATTACCAAATGCTTTTACAGATACAAAACGAGTGGCTAAATCACATATACCAGCTGTTAATGCTCCAGCACGGATTGAGATTTCGAAATGTCAATTTGAGCAAAATATTGCTCACGAATCTACTGCAAGCCTGAAGCGTGGTAGACCACCTGGATCGTAGGATAAGAATCCTAGTAAAAGAAAAGGTGCTAACATAAATGATGAACTCGGTATAGAAAAGAGTGTCCCAAAAGAGACACCAAACGAGAAAGATATCACAAAAGAAATTTTGAATAAGGAAAGTGTCCCAGAAGAGACACAAAATGAGGAAAGTGTTCCGGAAGAAACACAAAGTGAGATCAATGAAGAAATCTCAATTAATTACTTATGTTCAAGAAAGCTGTGGAATCAAAGTGATATCAACATTGATGAAATATTTTCTTATGTCGTAGTTATCATTTATGAGAATGAAGATCCTGAACCAAGATCTATCATTGAATATCAAAATAGACATGATTGGGATAAATGGAAAGACGATATTCAGGCTGAATTAAATTCTTTGAATAAAAGAAATGTGTTTGGACCTGTTGTCCTAACACCTAAGGTGAAAAGCCTGTAGGATACAAATGGGTTTTCGTACGAAAATGAAATGAGAAAAATGAAATCACCAGATATAAAGCAAGGCTTGTTGCCCAAGGTTTTTCTTAAAGACCCGGAATTGATTATAAGGAAACATATTCCCCTATTATGGATGCAACTATATTTAGATATTTAATCAGCCTCATAGTTTATCAAGAGTTGCAAATGCGTTTAATGGATGTTGTTACAACATATTTATATGGATCACTTGATAGCGATATTTATATGAAGATCCCTGAAGGATTTAAAATGCCTGCAGCATTAGAGTCAAACCTAAGGAGAAATGTTCAATCAAGTTGCAAAGATCTCTTTATGGGTTAAAGCAGTCAGGGCGCATGTGGTACAATCGCTTAAACGAATTCCTATCAAAGAAAGGATTTGTGAATAATCCAATTTGTCCATGCGTATATATTAAGAAAACAACATCCGGATACGTTATCATTGTTGTCTATGTTGATGATTTGAACATTATTGGTACTGCCAAGGAAATCCATGAAACGGCAGTATATTAAAGAATGAATTTAAAATGAAAGATCTTGGGGAAACTAAATTTTGTATTGGTTTGCAGATTGAACATAAACAAGATGGAATCCTTGTACATCAATTAGCTTATACTGAAAGGGTGTTGAAACACTTTAACATGGATAAAGCAAAAACTTTAAGCACTCCAATGATTGGGAGATCGCTAAGTGTAGGAATAGATCCATTTCGCCCTCGCTAAGAAAATGAAGAAGTTCTTGGGTCTGAAACACCATACCTCAGTGAAATTGGGGCTCTTATGTATCTTGCTAATTGTACTAGACCTAAAATATCTTTTGCAGTTAATCTAATAGCAAGATTCAGTTCATCCCCAACCAAACGACATTGGAATGGGGTTAAGCACCTATTCCGGTATCTTCGAGGTACAGTCGATTTGGGATTATTTTATCCTAAAAATGCAAAACATATTTTGCTTGTTTATGCAGATGCAGGATATTTATCGGATCCATACAAAGCTAGATCTCAAACTGGTTATGTATTTACACTTGGAGGCACTGCTATCTCATGGTGATCGCAAAAGCAAACTCTTGTTGCTACTTCCTCAAACTATGCTGAAACCATTGTACTTCATGAGATAGGTCGAGAATGTTTTTGGTTAAGATCAATGACACAACAAATCTTGACCGCTTGCGGCATATCCATTGATAAGAGTCCAACGACGATATATGAAGACAATGCTGCATGTATTGCTCAAATAAAGGAGGGATATATCAAAAGTGATAGAACCAAACATATACTGCCTAAGTTCTTCAAATATACACAAGAACTTGAGAAGAATGGAGAAATCAAAGTTAAATACATCCAATCGTGTAACAATTCGGCAGATCTCTTCATGAAATCACTTCCCACTACAACTTTCAAGAAACATGTACATGACATTGGAATGCGTCATCTCCGAGATCTTTGAGAGAATCTCACCAATGTCAACATCAGGGGGAGCATATGCAATTGTACTCTTTTTCCTTCTTCAGGTTTTTGTCCTACTGGATTTTTCCTGATAAGATTTTTAACGAGGCAGCACCAAAGACGTATTCGGAAGAAATGTTTACAAAGGCATCTCAAGGGGGAGTGTTACAAAAGGGTCAAATATTGCGGCTACATTTGGCAGCCATAATTATTGAAGGAAATGAGATGCATTAGTAAACATGCAGTAACTAGAATATGCGAAGTTTTGACAATAGCCATGCAGCATTAATTACGTTGCGTAAATGCACAGTAAATTTATGCCTATAAATAGTACATTTCCCAGTTCATTTTATATATCAATCTGAAGGTTTTTCTCAGTAATACATATTGCTATATACAACAATAAATTTTTCTCTCTAGCTTTATCTTATTTCGTGACATTTATTATTTAGTTATATCAGTTTACACATTTTAGGAGTTTTCTACTAAATATTCTTTTGATATGAGAAGACCAAGGTCGTGCTACGTATAAGTCAGCAAACGTATAGAATATAGTACCCAAGTCGTTCTTTTACTGTCCGGGAGAAAGAAATGAATCACGTGTTTGACGTGGAATGTTGATAATGGCTAAAGAAAGTTTGCTTGTTTTAAACTTCCGTAGATTTGGAATTTGCAATTGTATGTGGCAAATAGTAACCGGAAACACTTCGACAATTGCAAAGAAACTATATCGCCCGAAAGTGACATTTTGTGGTTTTGTCTCCAACATTCGTACTTTAAATACAATATCAAATACTTGTAATGTGAAAAATATGATGTGGCGGGTTACTATATCTGTAATTATCCAACTCTAATACACACGCAACGAGCACAATAATTTGTTTTGATCCTCAAGACTCAAGAGTATTAATTAATACTATTTATTAAGCGAATGTCGTCTCTTAGACTCTAAAAATAATTTTATTTCTATTTATTTATTAATTGATTTTGTCCGTCTTTATCTCTTCTATGTTAATTTCTCTTTTCTTTTTTATCACTTCTTTTCTTAATTTTTTTCTTATCATTTTTGTTTTTTTTCTTTAGTTATAAATTTTATCATTTTTCACTTATATTTTAAATTATTATAATTATTAAAATGACATTATCTTATCTAACTTATCGATTTATTTATCATAAATTAATAATTAAATTTAAAAAAAACTATATAGTATATATTTAATAAAAAAATTTAATTTTAATATCTTTATATAATAATTATTTTTTATATGCACATGCATAGAATGTGCAAAATTGTTTGTAATAATTAAGATTGTTACATTTTCTATATGGTGATTAAATTCCTATATCTATATTAATTATGCCTAAGAAAAACTTTTTATTTTCGGTCGAACTTAAATAATTATAATACAAGTATACTATACTTACAATTTAATTGACAATCATTCTTTTTAAATTTTTCATCAATTACATGATAAATATAAAAATACTTAGTTGGATAGTTGGTAAAGTGTGCCAGTGGAATCCTACTTATATTCTTTTTACTATATTGAAAGGATGGGCGCCAGCAATTTGGTTGAAACTAGGAACTAGGAATTAGGTAGTAAATTGTTTTTAATGGGCTTTTGGCCACCTATGTCTGCCCAGTCATGTAATTCAAAATCCACTGAGAAAGAAAAACATTCATGTTTTGGTCTAGCATCGGTTCCGACAACTCCTTTTAGATGTTATTTTCGATATCCTAAACTAATAATTTAATTAAATGATTGGGCAACTATATCAAGGGAATATTTCCCAGCTGATCAAATTCGAATTAGAATTACTCATGTATTGGTCGTAAACTCCCACTTTTAGGTATCCATTGTACTGCAGTTAATGTAAAATTTATAGGGCAATATCCAACAATAATTCAAAGTAATAACAAGCAATCTGACAAACATTTATTTTACATGGCATAAATTTAACTCATGGAAAATACATTTATTTCACATAATGCACTTCTGTTTTGCTCATATTAATTAGATCAAAATTTGGAGAAGTGGAGCTAAGGCATTGCATTATCATGAGGGCAGATACGGTGAATACAAATGCAGCAAGGCGGATTATCAGGCTGGCAACAAGCACAAGGCCCACATTTTGTCCCAACACTTGTAGGATCAACTTCTGCAAAAACAGAGAAAAGGGAAATTTTGGAGTAAAACAAAATGCTAACAGAATAAGAATATAAAGCCAAAAACTTTATAAGAACTCTAATAGTTTAACGTCAAAGACAATAATATTAATTCACTGTGAATCATAAATTATAATTTCATCAATTGTAGAGGGTAAAAATGGACATTTTTTTAATATAAATAATAATGTATCCGTTATCATGATATTTACAATCAATTATAATGACTAATTGTTTACTGATTGTAAGCAACTCCGGATAGTAAGACAACAGATTAGGAAATATAGAAAGTTTATATTCATAACTATACTGTATCGTAAGCAACTTGAATGGTGAGGCAGCAGGTTAGAAGATATGTATTCATTACCATGACTTCTACAATGGATTATAATGACTAATAATAGTTTACTAATAATAAACAACTCAACTAGTGAGATGACAACACGTTACAAGATATAAATTTTCTTCTAACTCATCATAATTTATAATTACCTTGATAAACCAGTCGAGCAGCTTTGCAAGACATCAGTATTGCAGGAGAAACAACAAGCATGACGATGATAAATGTGAATATTAGAGAACCCTTCATAGTGTTGATAATTGATATGTATATTTGTGATAAATTTGTTACAAACGGTTATGTGGGAGAAGTTTAATTGAACCTATTTATAGGCGCCTTAGAATCTTGTTATTATAAAATCATAAAATTACTCTAATTAGTTTAACATAATATCACATCAGGGAATTAGTTTTGCGTTCAAGTTTCAACTAATTTGACCTAGGCAATTAATATATAGTATATTTCGATTATTAAGCAGATATCTCGTTGAATATGCTCTGCACGTTCACAGTCATCAAAAGCGTGTTAGTTTCCTATTGGCAATTATTAATTAAATTCATAAAACAATTAAGCACGCAGAATTTATAATTACGTAGACATAGAATTAGACTTTGGACGAAACATTTTCTAGTGGGGTCCCTGGTTACGTATTACTCTAGTGGATATATTTGCTGAAGATAAGACCAACTGATTAATCAACTTCATAATAATTGTTTGCACTAAAAATTTGCATTTATTAATTTTTAGTTAACACCGAATAGATAATACAAATTGTTTGAGAATTCAATTAAAGGTAGGTCCTCGATCTTGAACTTGGTCATTTGATTATTTCTTCAAACTTCAAGTTGTTGAAATCTTCAAACGATTCTTGATGGATTTGATGGTTTGATCTTCTTCAACTTTGAATAGGTCTTTCGACTTATTTACGAATCAAATGTTGGATTTTGATGGACTTGAACTTGAATAACGTTAATTCGTAGGTCTTTCGATTTATTTACAAATCAAACGCCGGATTTTGGAGAATTTCGCTAAAAACGCTTTTGAACTTGTCAGTAACTCCGTGGATTTGATTTGAATATAACGTCGATTCGCCATAAAAACGTGGATCTAGCTTGAATATCACGTCGATTCGCCTGTATAACGCCTTGAAAATGGATCGAACGCCTTGATTTGGTAGTTTTGGGGAAGAGCGCCTTAGAGCTCCGTCTTGAACTTGTACTTGTAGAGAGGTTTTTAGTCTTTCTTGAACTTGTGTTGTGTCTACATCTTAACTCCTCGACGTCTTCGTCTGAATTTGTTGTGTCTTGAATGAACTACACATGACCCACCCTTTATATAGGTGTGAGATTCAAGACTTGCGGTTCAAGTCAAACTTTATTTAATAATTATCGATCTCTTGTATTTTTTGAAGAGATAATATCAAATAAATCATATAAATATTTATCTCTTTAATATTTTATTATTTTTTTCAAAGAGATAATATCAGATGAAATCTTATGAATATTTATCTCTTTATATTTTTATTTTTAAAGAGATAATATCAAAATAAAACTTGAGTTTGGTTGCAAATAGACAACTCATTAAAAATATCTAATTAATAAAATAATATCAAATTATAATCTTGAATTTGGAAGATTATATATTTGATGTTATTCTAATAAATATAAATATTTTTATAAAATAAATCGTGTCAACATTATATATATATAGGGCACTATTCCTAACAAATCCATCCATCAAACTCTTCTTCAAAAACCACTTTCAATAATAATTTGATAAAAATTAGCATAACTGACCAAAATAAAACACGAATTGTGTCATTTAGACAAACAACCATGTTATATTTAACACAATTCTATAACATATTTCTTACTGAAAGTCCATCGACTTATGTTCAAAGTCATTGGTCTTGCTTGCACTACAGATAATCGAATTTGAAAAGATCAAACAACAAAAACAGGTCCTTATTTTTAACTTTCTAATAATAAAGAAAAAATGAGCATTTATATTATAATACACAAAAGTTTATTGTACCTTCTATTAAATTTAAGGTCAACTTCATAATATTATGAGGTTCAAGTATAAATTTTTTTAAATTTAATCATCCAAAAGGAATAATTTTTTTTCAAAAAAGACAGTACATAAAAATTATTAAAATTAGATATTGGTAAATTTTTTATTAAAAATTAAATTTGATATATATTTTTTAAAAACATAAAATAAATGAACAAATATTTAAAATTTTCTAGAACTTCGATTTGGATCAATAAATAATAAAAAAATTTAAAACATATTACATACTTAATTAAATTAAAATATAAATATTATTAAACATAAATATGGGAAAACCTTCTTTTAAAAATTGAATTCTATATATCTTTATAAAATATAAAATAAATTAATAATATATTATACTCTCAATTTAATTAGAATTCAATTTAGATAAAAAAAATTAAACTTAATACAAAATATAAACTTAGATTAAATTTTATTATAACTTCTCTTTAGTTTCAATTTTAAGATAGAAAGTTTCTAAATACGAAAATTTATGGTGTTTTAAACATTTTCTAACCTGAAGAGAATAAAGATTTACTATAATGCTTGATATTAAATGATATATCTTCGCCTAGAATCAAAACTCAATAAAAATAATTGCATACAAGGGTTTAAGATTTTGAAATCGATAACTAAAGCGTAACAACTAAATATCTTATCACTAAAAGTTATTTATAAGACCTTACAGATATCGTATTTTCAAAGTTGATGAAAGTACCATCTCACATATTATAAAAAGAATGTCTTTGTATCAATCCATAAAAAGTAAACAAACATCATATAAAGGGCGAATTTATCAATTACCATGATGTCTCTTTCTCTCGGGATGTGCTCAATCTGAGCTTCATAGGGCCTGATCAGTAAATTTTGGCAATCAAATATTAAATTACTCACAGGGTGATTTTTATAATCCTTCTTTGTTATACATTTCACCACCATCTCCGAATCAATCTCCATATTAAACTTCAGAATGCGTCTCTTCCAAGCTAACTTTAATCCCTCACGTAAGCCTAATAACTTCGTCACTTTTGTTAGAACTCTACAAAAATTTATAGAGTATCTTAGCACCCATCTTCCACTGTCATCGTGAATGATGTTCCTAATCGAAGCATTGTTGGTGCGGCTATAAAAGCTTACATCTAAATCTTGTTTCACCCATCTCTTCTCGAGTTTATTCCAGGGCAACACAACACTTGTTTTCTTTTGCCTATGTTTTTTATCCTCACTAATTAGTATCAAGGATTTAGATAACTCTTTTATGCAGTGAAGAGTGACAGTTTCTAAACTTCATAATATTCTAATAGCACATCAGTATTAACGAACTCAAACTAATCCACCCGTATCTATATATATATACACACTTTCCTTGTTAAAAGTACTCCTCACTTCAGTAAATTTTTCATTCATAATTTTTCTCCTTCTTCTTTATTTATTAACACAATGGACAGTGATTTGTGAGAAGTTCCGAATTAACATGAAGGCATTCGGCAAATACAAGATTTTGAAGAACGCTGATTTGAAGAGCTCTTCTATTCCAAAAGGGTTTATTCCGGTTGACATGGGTGAAGATAGGAAAAGATATCTGGTGCCGACAGGCACCGTCAATTCACCGGCGTTAGTTCGCTGCGATGCTCGACGAATACGAAGCTGAGATCAACCGCGTCGGAGCGCTGTATTTGCCGTTCTCCGTCAAGGCCTTCGAGCATGTTCTCCTCCGTGTGCGTGACCAGATGAAGGGTGATACGTATCATAGAAGTGATGTCAACAAACTTTTGCTGCCTTATGTATATCAATTCTTGATCATAATGTTGAGTCGGTTTACATCTAGGTTAATTTTTGTCACGAAATCAAGAAGCTATATTTTGGATGTATAGTACTTTTGAATCGTGATAATAAAGTGCATGGAACTTTTTCCTCTTTTCATGTTTTTTTAATTGTAATATTATCTATCGATCTTTGCTCACTGCTTACTGAAACTAGTTGGGAAAATATTGAATAAGAACTCAAGAAACGATGTAAAAGGACTCTCAATTTACATAGTAAATATATTATTAAGGTTGTTTTGACCCATTGGATTCCAATCTCAATGATAACATTTATATATGATCGATTAAAAAGATTGACATATCCAAGATGGCATAATCGACATATCCGAGATGGATCATTCCGAATTTTAACGAATGAAGATGACTAAAACAAAAGACTCCATTTTTAACAAATTTATTTTAGGGAAAATATCATTTTTCGTCCTTTGGAAATTGTGTTGTTCACTTTTAGTCCTGAACTTTTCACTTCTCTCAAAATGCATCCTCCATGTTTCCAAAAAATCTCACATTTAGTTCTTACCTAACTTCTGTTAATTTTCTAATGGAAAAATGCGCGAGTCACTCACACGCCCCGAATGAATCTTACCTAACTTCTATTAATTTTCTAACGGAAAAATGCGCGTGTTACTCACACGCCACTCACATTCATTCGGGGCGCATAAGTGATACGCGCCTTTTTCCGTTAGAAAATATTTAACGGAAGTGTCCAATAATTAACGGAAAGATTAAATGTGAGATTTTTGGTAAAAGTTCAGGACTAATGAGACAAATGAAAAGTTTATGAAATAATGATAAAATAACACATAGTTTATGAAAATAGCAAATATTTGGTTATCTCATTTTATTTTTATTTAATATCAAGCTTGTTCTGGACCAAATAATAATAATAATAATAATAATAATAATAATAATAATAATAATAATAATAATAATAATATCAAGCTTGATTACTTATAATGGCTAGATGAGTCGGATCGATGTTTTTATCGAGTTTCATAAATTCTATAAAGTTTCGTATCTGAGCATCCTATGAGATAAGGTTATTGAATCCTATCCTGTATTGAATTTGGATTTGAAATTTTCATATTCCGAATATGAGTATCCTGTAATGTCAAATGATTGAATCTTGTATTGTGGATCGGACAATGCCTTAATATATGTGTTTAGTTTAATCAATAATATCAATACATTCTCCCATATTGATGCTACAGATCTATGTATATTTAGATATTATAAAAGTGCGATTGGTTTTTTATAAAATACGGATCGCCTAAAATACCCTCATAATAATTATATGAATAATTATTAGTTAAGGATAATTATGTAAATACATATTATAAATTATTAATTTAACTATATTTAAAAATTACTTATTAATTAATAGGACTTGGTAGAATTAAAACTTCAACTTATCATAGTTCAACAATGATTGTTTTGATAATAATATATTAATTAATTGTATTCAAATTTTATAGTATAAAGTGTCCATTTTTTAATTTTAAGGCCTATAATTTAAATGTTATAATAAGATATATCTAAAAAATTTATCCACTTTATAATTTAATAAGTTTTAGTAATTATGAAAAATAAAATATAATTTAAATTGAATTGAATTAGTTACACAAGACAATTTACAATAGATCAATCCTAATATAATTCTAATTATATAATTCCATAATTATAATTACTTAATTACATAAGCTTTCTTAAATCATTATCATATTATAATTCTAAAAACCTATCTAATTAACGAAATATACAGTTGAATGATTTACATAAAATATTTTTTTAATAAACTAATGCATCTTTCTAATAATTTTCAATTAACTAATAATAATAAAATTATAATTATCTAAATCTAATTAACTATATAATCTTCCTTTAATTTATGCGTAAAATATTATTTAGATAGGATGATTAACATAATCTATATATTTAAAAAGTATAAATAGGATTTGTGATTTCTTAAGATTTAATATACCATAATTTAGAATTACAAGTTGCCAAACCAAAGTTACTTTAAATTAAGAACTCTAAGGAGACTCAATATATGTGTATGTAAAAATAAGAAAAAATCTAATTTTGTAAATTATTTTCATAATATTGAATTAAACATTCCTTATGTTTCATATATAAATATACTCTTTTAATTATTTCTACTAAATACATAAAATAAATAATAAAAAATAATATTAATCTAAGATAATGTTCATTAGAAAAATATAAATAAAACATAGAATCAAAGAAATGGAAAAGAGACAATAAAAAATAAATAAAAAATAATTAGTTAAAAGAAAGAATTACTTGATTTTAATGTATATACACACGCATACCAAAATTATTGAACAATCTAAATAATAGTTTTTTATTTGATTATATTCAATAATGATGCCACTCGATTATCAAAATTCTCGTTTGCAAATGAAGTTTTTTCATATAAAAAAGAATGAAAGTATTTATTTTTACTTAGTGATTAGTTGTTAATTATCATTTATTGTTCATGATTTAAAAGATATCACAAGTTTTTTGAAAAAGTTACAAGATTTAAAATATTAATTATTCAATAAGGAGATTTCTAAAAAGGTGGTTGCAAATTTTCATGCAAGCGAGAAGGCGGATTGGATCCTAGAGAAGCCCAAAAGAAAATGTAGTGATGCTCGCTAAATGGGATGGTGAATGCTCAACGAGGAGACGACAGTGTGAAACTAGATAACAAGAAAAAATATTTAAAGGGGAATGACATTCTTATAAGTTATACATAAGGCCCAACTTATAGTTTCCTGAGCATGAAAGGGGATAGTTAGAAGCATTTGAATGGTGGAATCATGTTGTAAATGGAGGATTGGGAACGGTGAATAGACATCTTTATGGAATTATAACATCTTTGGAGATAACATTCATGGGGAGGATAAAGATCTTATTGTATGTAATCTCATTAACACAAATAAAAATTAAAATCTGGATAAGCTGAAAAAAGTGCTGCCCAAGGAGGTGGTAAATAAGATACATAGTGTCCTAGTCGCGCTACATGATAACTGAGATAAGAGAGTCTGGACTGGATCAACTAAAGATAAATTATCCTATAAAATAATTATACTCTGGTTATGGTGTCAGATGAGACATGTGAGAAAAATAAAAAATGAACTTGGAAATTAACTTGCTCCCAAATATGTTCATGATTTTCCTGTGGCTTTGACAATATGATAGTTTTCTTTCGAATATATTGAAGTATGATAGTAATTTTGGAAAAGATGATGTATGTACGCACTGCTGTACAGGATATGACTATGTAGACCACGTGCTGAGAAGTTTTCCATTCACACTATGGGTGTGGGACAAGATTGTTGATACATAGACTTGATGAAATCTTCGTGACTTGCGAGTGTAAGATGGGCTCAAAGAGAGCTTTAATAGCAAACTTTGAGCAATTTGTTCCTAGAATATCTTGGGTGGGTTATCTTGATCTTGACTCTCTGGAATCTTTGGAAAACTTCACTACTAGAAAAATGCTCTATAGCAACGAATTTTTGCCTGATTAGCAACGGATTTAGCAACAAAAATTTTTCATTGCTATAACCCTCGTGGCTAATCTATAGCAATGGATTTAGCAACGAATTATTAGCAACGGATATTAGCAACAAATTTATAGCAACGGATTTAGCAACAAATTATTAGCAACGAAATTAGCAACAAATTTATAGCAACGTATTTAGCAACGAATTACTACCCACAAAAATTAACAACGGATTTAGCAACGAGTTTTTAGTAACAAACCAACTGATAATTAATCAATTTTTTTCTTTTTTGCAATGGAATTTTTGTTACAAAATCAGTTGCAAAATGTACAAGTTCAAATTAATGAATTAAAAATTTATTTATGGGGCCTCCAACCCCCCAAACCAAACTGGTTCGATCACCCACCATGGCTGCACCACGCCCACACGACCGAGCTAGCCCAAGTTGGCTCAAAAATAATTTTAAATAATTCGTGCAACATAGGACTCGAACCTGGGTAGGGATGTGTAGCACCCCGCACGTGAGGCACCACATTCCTCGCACTACGGCCCAACACGAGTAACGAAATAGAGAATCCGTACCCGTGCCAATCCATAGAGAACGGGTGATAAACAAAACTCCCTACGTAGGCGGAACTTAGACCCCATCAAATAAAAATTAAACATAAATGAGTGCAAAAGAGGAAGCATTAAATTCAAACACATGCATTGGCCATGGGCCTACAGAAATTTAAACATACAGTCCACAAGCATACTTGGGCTCCTCAGGCATCTTTTATACATAAGTAAAACCCGACAAGGGTAATTCATAACAAGAATGTATAAGTGTGCATTACACAACTTAATAAGGTATTCGAATTCGGAAAAAAAAATAAATGAGAATGCAAAGACTCTCTAAAATAAACCGACCGACCGAGACAAAACTCGACAAGACTCCGCCTAGCTCCAAACTCCACGCAAACCTGCACACTAAAAGATTGGGAAGGGAGATGGTCAGTCATCCACTTGACTGAGTAAGGGGCTACCCACACACGCTACGTATATATTGAGCAAAGCACGTTGCAAGCACATGCAGGGTTCATGAACTCGGGGATAGTTTTTGCGTACCAAAGGTTTTGCCCGTCATACTTATACATATAGGGATTCGAAAACTTAAATCAAAGGAAACATAATGATTCTTATCGAAATATATAATTCATATTAAACATTCGTACTCAAGGGATTCATATTTTTATCTTATTAGAAATCTATCTTATTTCATAACCTTAAACGATTCATACATACATACATACATACATACATGCATACATGCATAACTCGGTGGGTACGAGTAACATTTCCATTCTGGGCTCCTCATAAATAAACATGCAAATCATACAAAACATACGAATCATACATAACATATTACCTCCTTCTCCGGTGATGGAAGGGTTGCGCGACCCTAGCCATCCATACAATCGAGGGAAGCGCGTACAATCAACCCTCAGGCTCCCATTACTCAACCAAACCTCCTGGTGAGCTCCGGGTCGGTCCTTTACATAATCGAGGCTACACTCAGGCTTATCCCGATGACCCGCTGTCGTTCCGGCCTTCCTGACTCGCAGACTCCGGGGCCCAACATAACTTATCGTAACATACCTTAACATAACTTAACCCGCTACTAAACATAACATATAAATCATAAAGATACATACCTTAACTTTGCTACAACTACGCCTTACTTACCTCTCCGTGTAAATTCCAACTCCAATGCAAGTATTTCCCGGCTCATAAGAGGCACACGGTTTGAAGCTTAGTTGAGCGATACCAACACATATTGAATTAAAGCAAATCAAATCATACACACAAGGAAGACTATAGTTCACATACAAGGCATACGGGCACAAATCATAGGGTTTAACTATAACCTAACCTCACCTTGAACCAAAGAAACCAAAAGCAACACTTGTGATTTGCCCCGGAATCAACACGGACCACGAAAAACCACCCTGGGTGCACCTGAGCCAACTGGAAACATAAACATAGAACTTAGACTCAAAATGAACCACTTAGACGCTCGGCAATGCTCAAGGAAGAGATGGATGCAAAAACACTTACGCAAAGCCCATAATTATAAACATACAACATGTTCAAGTGCACAATAAAAGCATATAAGAGCAAATACATACACATAGACGTCACATAACATGTTATAATCAAGTTCAAGGGTGGAAAGGTGCAAGAAAAGTGGAAGGAGATCACAAAAAGAGACTCCGAGTGCAAACGGGCCAAAACTGACAGATTTGCAAAATGCACAAGCTGTACAAAAATAGGTATAACTTGAGTTGTAGCACCCCGCACGTGAGGCACCACATCCCCCGCACCACAGCCCGACCCGAGTCCGAAACGGAGGCTCCGAACCCTAATCCAACTGCAGTGAACGGGTGACAAAGCAAAACACACCTAGGCTAGGCGGAACTTAGACCCTGTCAGATAAAACCAAACATACAGAGTGCAAGAGCGGAAGCTTTAAAACGCATACACAAGCATTGGCCACGGGCCTGCAGAAAATTAAACATACTATCACAAGCAGACTTGGGCCCCTCAGGCCTCTTTTCGAATGCATAATAAATCCCGGCAAGGGGCAATTAAATAACAAGGCATAAATGTACATGTAACACCCTAAGCATAGGGCGCCACATCCCCCGCACTAAGACCCAGACCCGGTCATGAAATGGGAAATCCAAGCCCGAGTCCGAAT
>JBBMKE010412805.1:0-11485 GCA_037834125.1 Lippia alba | reverse complement strand
AGGCCAAGTGAATTTCTTTCATTTCAACACAAGAATCAAGCAAAGAATTCATCCCCATTCTGTTCCATTCATCTCATTTCATCCAAGGTATATGTTCATATGTGGGTTTTGAGAATTGATGCATATTGATTTTCTTGTACTTGAGGTTTGGTTTGCTTGTGTATTGTGGATTGTTTTGGCATTCATATGGGTGAAAGTATACATTCTTGATTGTGGTTATTGGGACTTGGTAGCTTGGGTGATGCCCCGACTTTTCACACTTGCAGGTACGCGCCACGTGAGAGTTTATTTATTATTTTGCATATATTATCATATTTAATTGATGCATTTCATCCCTATTTTCATTCTTACTAGAACAATTTGACTAATTTGAATTACGTGATTATTTGCTTTATATGCTTATTTGACCAATTTGAATAATTTGAATTACTTGAACTATTCGCTAATCGCGAAACTTGTAATTTTATGATTTAATTTGCTGAGCATGCTTAACGTGATCTATTCGAGTTTTGGACTTTTCTGTATGTTTTGTTTCGGTTTTATGTCTTTGTGTGTTTAGTTTTGGACTCAAATGTTAAGTTTTGCATGTTTAGGGGTCATTTGGTAATTATAACCTAATTGAGACTAACCACGCATTTTTATGACCTCGTTTCGACCGCTGTATCAATTCGTATACACCTGCGTACATAAAAATATCTTTGTGGGACCCTTGGACCCTTTTTGTGGACTTTTCTCCTCCCCCTTTTGGAACAAAATTAGGCATCTCTCTCTCTCTCCCATTTCCCACGTCCGATACCTAAAAAATGAAAAGAAAGGAAGCCCCAACCTTCAAGCCTCCATTGTTGCTCCTTCACCCAAGATCAAGATCTCCATTTTTTGTATTTCTTTGTGTGGTAAGTGCATATTTATGATCCTTAAGCTTATGTGACTCATATTATTCATTCATTTCATGGATTACATGGTGGGATTGTTGTGTTTAAACAAGGGATTTCATATGAGGGTTTTGGGCATATGTTGCATTCATGCATCTCTATTGCTCTTGATGCATTTATGTGAATGTTTGGAGGGTATTGAATGTTATTCCTTGGTTATTGATTGAATCCTTGGCATATAGTTGTATTGGGGGAGGGTGGCTCGTGTGATGATTGTGGGTTGTGGGAATGTGCTTGAATTCATAATTTGTGGCTTCCTATGATTGTTATATGCGCATATATGAATGTTTGATGCATGAGTGTTAAGATTTGGCTTGGTTTATGGATAGATCACTTGTACCCCTTTTCCCCTAGCTTGAGCTTTTACATGTTTTGATGTGTTGGTAATGTGTATGGATAGCTTTCCTGTGTATTTGTTGTGTTATGAATACCATTTGGGCTATTTTGAATCCAACCTTGCCGGTTGGGGCCATATGTGCGCGTTTGTGTGTTTTTGTTGAATATTTGCGTATAAATATGTGAACCTTCAATGCATTTTGATGTCCTATATGTTCTTTAGTAAGTTTTAATGTTATGGATGAGTTTATAGTGTTTTGGGATGTTTTAATTTGAAGCTTGTTGGTTATGTACGGATTTTGGCCTTATTTGCAACATTGCATTTCGTGGATACAAGGGCCGCACGGCCGCGCGGTTTCTGTGTACAAATCGCGTACGGCCACGCGCCAAGTTCGAACTTGGGAAATTATTTTGAAAAATGGCCGCACGGCCGCATGGAAAGTTCTAATATTTGGGAAATTAATACCGCACGGCCGTGTGGTATTCGAACTAAAACCGCGCGCGGCCGTGCATCATTGATACCCTTTTATGCATGTTTTATTTCACTTTCTTTCTGATTTCGTTCGATTCCCTCATTTCTTTTATGACTTATTTATTGTTTTATCATGATTATTTGAGTGTTAAGAATTTGAATTTGATACGAGTTTGGTTACGAATTTTCGAGATATGATTCCATATGCATTTATGATTCGTTTGTGCATGTCATTGCATCTCTTGCATTCATGTGCATTGCTGAGCATCTAATTGGTTCATATTTGAGTCTAAGTCTTGAGTCTTGTGTTTCTTTGTCTTAGCTTCCCCTTTTGAAGTTAGGAACTTGAGGTCTTTGTGGTCTTTGCTCCTTCTGATCCGTTTCTTCGCTCCTTTTGCTTCAAGGTAAGGGTTAGGTTGAATAGTTGAAAACCTATGGCCTTTATGTGAATTGATTTCGAACCCCACATGGGTTATAATGTTATTATGTATAAATACGAGTGTTGATTATGATATGAGTTTGATTTGTGATTCACCTTTGAATCTTATGAAAATGGTATACGTATGAAGCATATATGAGCTTTGATTTGAATTCAAGTACGTTTCCATTTGAATTTAGCGAGATTGCCCTGAAAAAGGGGTTATGGTATTTTTTTATGAATCTGGGCCCCCGGATTGTGGGCAAGGGAGACCTCGGGACGACCATCGGGGTCGCCGGTTATGACCCCTGTGCACATTCTATTTGTGACATACATGTTGTTGTATGGCGTGTTCTTGAGCCCTCGGTGAATAACCGAGGAAGACACATCATGGGCTTGCTACCCCGTGTGTATATGAATCCATTTGGGTGTTAGGGTTTGATTCCTAACCACCATGAAGCTAAGAAGGATTCAATTTGAATTTATGAGTTTATGAATCAATGATGGTGAAGGATACCCGTACTCGCCGGGTTTTATGTTTCTTTGCTATGGTAATCGAGAAACAAGTTGGGTCTCTTATGTATCTATATGTATCCCTTTTGTAAAATTTATTTTGGATTGCAAAACCCCGACTCGGTTCACGATAGGCCCCATTTGAATCTATGCTTTGCTTCCTATATGTATTTATGTGGTGTGCGTAGCCCCTTCACTCGGTCCCTCATTTCCTTCACTCTTTTAGTTTCAGGTTCTCGTGCTAGGCGGGGAGGTCGTCCTGTCGTGTTTTACTTTCGAGTCTAGGTTGAGTTTGCATATCATATGTATCTAGTTCGATTATTTCTGTATTCTTCCGGCATGTACAAGTTTGAATTATGTATCATGATTGAAGTTTATTGATCACTTAGTGGAATTTTTGGGCGTGTAGCCACTTATATTTATGCTTGATTTGGATCTTTTGTGCTTCCACATGTTTGTTTTCTCTTTATACACATTCTGTTCAGGGTCTAGCCCCGCTTAGCCTAGTGTGTGGTGTCTAGGTCTCCGTTCGCTTAGACTTGGGCTCATGTATGGACGTCCATTTCATATGTGAGTTAGAGCCTAGGTGCGGGGGATGTGGATGGCCCACGCTAGGGCGTCACAACTTGTGTGCATATTTCACAATTTATGGGGTTTTCATGTGTATTGGCTTGAATTCAAGCATGCTTTGTGGTATTACTTGTTGCCTAATTGTGTTTGGGAGTTTATGTGATGTGGCTTGATTGGTTTTGATGCTTGTGGAGTGTTGGTTTGGTGGTTCTTGGTGATTTTGGGTTGTTCCCGTGGCTTTCCCCTATTTTTCCCCTATTTTTCACGCCCAGGGCAACCCAAATAGCCGTTTGGGGTTTCCAGTTAAACTTGGAAACGGCCATTTAGGAAGCACATTTTGTCTTCCAGCAAGGCCCGAAATGGCCGTTCCGTTCTAGTTGAGTGGTTCTTTACGTTCGTGTGCATGTTTCCCTTGCTCGTATGCGCGTTTTTGCCAATTTGCTCTTATTTATTAACTTTGAATTATTCCATGCTAATGTGATTTAATTCTTGAGCATTTGAGCATTTATTTGGTATAATGTGACACCATATGCACGTTATATGCATTTTATTCATTGTCGTGCATCAATCTTGGTACATATTGAGTCGTGGCTCACGTATGTCTTGTCTTTTCTTCTCCAGAGGATTCTCAGGAGGGCTTTGAGCCACACGTTTAGGGTCCGAGGGATTCTTGTGTTTCTTTTGGTACCGATTCAGGTGAGGAGTTGTTAGGTTATACTAATAAATCCCTAAAACCTAATTATGTGATGTTTTGGCCAAAAACTATATTGTATACATACTTAGTTTTCAAAACTCACACGTTTTCCAAAATATCCCTGTTTCCTGCTTCTTGACCTGTTTTGGCAAGATCACTATATTTCCTGGGGCCCAGGGGCTGATGTATTGAGAGAACCGGGAAAGCAAGGGCTGATGGCTATCTCTTGCATTAGTCCCAACCAAACTTGGAGCAACCCGGACGTTCACCAGGAGTTTTGGTGAACCGATGGATTCCGGACTTTGGGATTCATGTACCCACTGTCTATCCTGTCCTGGGTGGTAAGGGCTCGCTACCCGAACCACCAACCGGCGTTAAGGAGTAACTGAGCACTGAACTGAATTCTTTAATAAGTGAAATGTAATCTATGTATGATCACTTAATAAGATCCTGTACACAAAATGGAGTTGGAGAGGGCTCACTCGCCAAGCCATTGTGCCATTTTCTGAAATTAATCTATTTAGTCATAATTCCATTCATTGATGCCCGGTTTCTTTCTTTTGTTGAAAACCTTGGATGGAATTATGGCTTGCATGATTTTATCGCTTTATATATTCTATTTATGTCATTCACTCAGTCTTGTAGAGACTGACCCCTCCTTCTTTTGTCCTTCAGGTTTCTCTTAGCGTAGCTAGGCGGGAAATTGCATTCTAGCTTCTGTATTTTCATGTCTAGCTAGGTTTACTCATTTTGTACCACACACTTATTATTTTGGTTATGTATCTATTATGAATACTTGTCTTGTATATACTCCTGCCTTGTACATTCCTGTAAATTATTTTCTGGTTTTATTTCACTCCTGTTGGTTGCATATTCCTGAATTGTTGGTACAGGGTTAGTCCCGCCTAGCCAGGATCTTTCTTCCTTGTCGTGTATTCCGTTCGCTAGGATTGGACTTGTGCATGGTCTATAATCGTATATGAGTTTGGTCTTGGTACAGGGGATGTGGTGGCCCACGCTAGGGCGCTACATCTTAAGGTGGTATCAGAGCTTCAGGTTGCAAAACCGGAGTTCTAGCGTCGAGTCTGTCTAGGTCGTACGATTTAGGATAATTTGTTAATGTGCGCTTGCATTTAATTGCTAATTATAGCTTACTTTGATTGTTTAATTGTTGCATATTATTTACATAAGCATAAATTGACCGAACATACATTCTCAGTGCTTGTTTATCAGGATGCCTCGACACCGGGATCGTGAGCACGATCGTGAGCAAGACCGAGAGAGACACCATCGAAGACACCCTCGTTCTCGTACTCCCAGAAGAAGAGAACGACGAGCCAATCTCGAGAACTTTATAGATGTCGTCTTGAACTATGTTGAGAGAAGGTTACAAGAGAATCCACCACCACCACCTCCGGCTCCCGCTCCGGTACAAGAGGGCGAATTAACTCAAGCTCAAAGGGACTTCCGGTCTTACCACCCTCCACAATTTCATGGTGGTAACGATGTCCTAGCCGAGAATTGGCTAGCCGAAATATAAGACATCTTTCGGGTTTGCCGTTGTAACCCGCAAGAGATGGTTGACATTTTTCAACTTCAAGGAGAGGCGAGAAATTGGGCGATCACTCAAATTCAAGCAAATAGGGACAACCTCACATGGGAATTTTTTGTGACGGAATTCAAGAACAACTATATTCTATCTTCCTCGAGAACTCGAAGGCTTAGGGAATTCCTTGAACTCAAACAAGAAGGGAGGACTGTGATGGAGTATATTTTGGAATTCAACCGTTAAGTCCTTATGCACATATTTCCAGAGATGGTGAGTACAAGGCCATGCAATTCATGGATGGTCTCCGGGATGATATCAAGGACGTAATTGGGGTTTCTAATGTGAGGACGTGGACGAAGGCTACAGATAAAGCCTTAAAGGTCGAGGCGAAGTTGATGAACAGTCGATCCAAGACTTTTCAAGTCGGTTCGAGATCCGGATCGGGCACAGAAAAGAGGCCCGCATATCAACAATATCAACCCTCAAAGGGCAACAACAACAACAACAACAACAACAAGAAATTGAAGCCCTATGGAAAAGCTCCGGCTCAACCGGCACCACCGGGTCCTTATTAAGAGCAAGGACGACCCGAATGTTCACATTAGGGTCACTCTTCTCACCTTTATGATAATTGCCAACGCCGCTTGGGTCTATGCTTGCGGTGTGGGGCCGCGGACCACAAGATTGATACTTGTCCGAAAGGGCCACCGAGAGCTCAACAAGGATGCCAAAAACCAATGATTCAAGCCCGGGCCAATGCAATAAGAGGTGAAGAAGTTGATGCCAACGTAGACCCCAATGCCGTAGTTGAAGGTACTATCCACATACATGGCATATGCATGCATGCATTGTTTGATCCGGGCGCCACCCACTCCTTTCTTTCTAGTGGTGTGGTTGCTTCCTTGCCTTTGCTTGTTTCGTGTACTTCCTCTTGCTTTGTTATTAATTCTCCTCTTGGGGGGAGCTTAGAGATGGATCGTGTATTTAGGGAAGTACCGGTGAGTATTGAGGGTCGTGTTTTTTCAGCGGACTTGATCGAGATGCCCATGGAGAGATATGGATCAATTTTGGGCATGGATTGGCTTTTTCGTCACCGAGCCGTTGTGGATTGTTTTGAGAAGAAGGTTTGTTTAGATTCGGAGGTTTTTGTTGGAGAGGTTCTAAGACTCCACCACTTGTCTCGTTTATGGAAGGTTATGGTTTAATCCGAAAAGGGGCTACGGGGTTTTTGGCTTATCTACTCAACAAGCCTAAAGATCAAGCTAAGATTGAGAAAACCGAAGTGGTGAAGGATTTTCTGAGTGTTTTCCCCGAGACTTTGGATTCTCTACCGCCAGAAAGAGATGTTAAGTTTGTAATAGATTTCATTCCGGGAGCTGAGCCATATTCGAAGTCTCCTTACAGAATGGCTCCGGCCGAGTTGAAGGAATTAGAAATTCAATTCGATGAACTTCTCAAGAGTGGTTACATCCGATCGAGTTGCTCGCCGTGGGGTGCACCGGTTCTATTTGTAAAGAAGAAAGATGGAACCTTAAGAATGTGTATCGATTATCGCTATCTGAATAGGATGACGATCAGGAACAAGTACCCACTTCCACACATTGAGGAACTTTTCAATTTGTTGCAAGGATCGAGGGTCTATTCTAAATTGGATCTTCGTCAAGGGTACAATTAGTTAAGGATTCGGGAAGAAGATATTACCAAGACAGGTTTTAACACTCGATACGGTCATTTCGAGTTCGTGGTCATGCCATTTGGACTACCGAACGCTCCCGCCGCTTTTATAGATATGATGCACAGAATCTTCCGACCGTATCTCGACAAGTTTGTAGTGATCTTTATCGATGACATCCTCGTGTACTGTAAATCTCCTGAAGAACATGCTCAACATCTCAAGATTATTTTGGAAACTCTTAAAGAGCATCAGTTATTTGCCAAATTCAGTAAGTGTGAATTTTGGATAGACCGGGTGAGTTTCTTGGGTCATATTATTTCCGGTAGTGGAGTTGAGCTGGACCCTTCTAAGATTGAAACCGTGGTACATTAGGAAAATCCGAAAAATGCCTCAGAAGTAAGGAGTTTCTTGGGTTTAGCGGGTTATTACCAGAGGTTCGTGAAGGATTTTTCTAAGATTGCATCACCTTTGACCAGATTAACTAAGAAAGATGTAAAATTTGGTTGGGATGAGGATTGTGAAGCGAGTTTTCAATTCTTGAAGAAGAAGTTAACTTCAGCTCCGGTGTTAGCACTACCCGAAGGTCCTGATGGATTTGCAGTTTTTACCGATGCTTCTAAGGAAGGTTTGGGTTGTGTTCTTATGCAGAATGGTTGTGTGATTGCCTACGCCTCAAGGAAACTAAAGGATCACGAACAGAATTATCCTACCCACGACCTCGAGTTAGCGGTTGTGGTTTTTGCTTTGGAAAAGGAATTAACTGCTAAAAACCCCCTGTGTTTTACCTAAATTGCAGAAAAAACCCTGTCATAAAAAAATTCGTTTATTAAACCTTATGTTTTTGTTTTTTTGCACACCGCCCCTTTGCTCAATTTGGTCAACAAAACGAAGTGTTTTACCTAAATTACCCCTTCTTCATTTCAGACAAAAGGGTTGAAATTCATTAATTTCTTTTTCTTCAAAATAAAAAACATTATATATAATATATATCCCCTATAATATATATATTATATTATAACCATTAAAAATCTTAACAAATTAATAAAATAATATTATAATTATAATTATATATAATGCACACACATATATATAATATATATCCCTATATATTATACATAAAGTTATATATATATATATAATATTATAATTAAAATTATATATAATGCACACACATATATATATTATATATATCCCCTATATATTATACATAAAGTAATATATATATATATATATAAAGAAAAAAAAAGTTCATAACCCCATTCATCTCGTAAATAATTTTTTAAAAAACATAATTAAAAATTTTAAAGTAATAAATATATATAATATTCTAATTAAATTATATGTATTATATACTAATGATAATTTTATTTTACATTTTATATAATATATTATATAGAGATGCATATGAAAGAAATTAAAAAAAAAATTAAAGGGGGGTTTCATCTTCTCCAGCTTCCCCCGCCTGCACCAGAAGTCCATAACCCCAAATCCACAACCCACCCCGCCCCGACTGCACTCACCACTACCCCAAATCCATCTCTCCATTTCCGCCACCGGCGCTTGCGCCACTAACTCAAATCCATCGCCGCCACCACCGCCTGCACCTGCACAACAAACCCAAATCGATCCCGCCTTCGCCGCCGCTGCTGCCTACAGTTGTACAACAACCCCAATTCATCCCGCCACCACACCTGCACCACAACCATATTCATCCCCCCGCCGCCGGCGCCGCCTGCACCACGACTCCACCACACGGCCACCGCCATCTCCCGTAATCCCTCTCCCCCCACCGCACGGCCACCGCCATCTCCCGTAATCTGAATTCCCGTAATCCCATCTCCCCCCACCAGATCTGGATCCACCACACGGCCACCGCCATCTCCTCTTCATCACTTCCGGCAAACACACACACATATATATAATTTAATAAATATAAAGTAGGGGCAAAATAGTCATTTTACATTAAAAAGAGAAGAAAAACATAATTTTACACGCAATCAACGAGCGTATAAAACACTCTCTCAAAGCAGGGTTTTTCGTGCAAAGAAAAAATAATATAAGATTTTTTGAACGAGTTTATTTATCACAGGGTTTTTTTTGGACATTTCGTGTTACACAAGGGGTTGGCGGCAATTTTCCCCTAATGCATCTCATTTCCTTCAACAATTGTGGCTGTCAAATGTAGCCGCAATATTTACTTTTAAAAAAAATGTAGCCGCAATATTTGACCCTTTTGTAACATTATTATTATTTTGCATCTTGGCTTCAATACAAGGGGAAATATAAATATTATTATTATTATTATTATTATTATTATGACAAGCCGTAAGCAGATGTGGACACGAGTATATGCACACAACACAATATAAATATAATCATATCAATTTTTACTCAGAACGATGGTAAAATAATATGCACTAGTTTGATATATTTTCAGTTAAATTATTCTTGATGTCAATACTAAAAAAATTAAAGAGATAATTACTCTTAAGAACATATAATATAATAGTGATTATTCATATGATATTTTGTTTTCTTTAGTCTTTCTATTATAATTTATATCTAGTCTACTAGTATGAAACGATATAATTAATTATCTTTTAAATTTTTAAATAACACAATATTATAAAATTATCTCTCCTTTATTCCATCGGTTTAATCTATTTTAGTTCAAACTTGAATTTGGTTTCAATCATCACTTACAAGACAAATTTAGATATGAAATTGGCCTCTTTATTTACGGTCTACGTTTATAATCCGAAAAACAAAAGGTCTGATCTAATTACATTGTGAACTAGAATAAAAAATATAAAACAAACATCATTTCCATTTATAACTGCAATACCAAAATTTCAGTCAATTTATTTCAGCCTTACATATGTTTGACCACCAAAATTCGGATTGAGATTTCCTGCTACTAAATTCTGCTTCATCTCCTGCTATGCATCTAGATGTTTGACATGTGACAATTAAAATTAGGAGAATAAATTTCTTTTTGTATAGAATTAACGCCGTTTTCAAACGTTAGATTCTCTCACCTCACCTCTCTCTCTCAACAGCCCTGAAGTTACCTTCTCTCATCTCTCCAACATTTGTCTTCTCCAAATTTCATCAATCTCTTCTCCAAATTTCACAAAATCCATCATTTAACCGGAATAAATTTCGCAAAGTCTACCATCTAAAAGAAATTACTTCTCTCTGTCAGACACTATTTTTTTTCTTCTTTCTCAACCGAGAAAAAGGTAAAAAGGGCAGTCGGCATCGGGGACTATCGCCAGCGCTTGAGTGACAGTGGTGGATGGAGGAAGGCTATAGCAACCCGCACGAAAGGCACCACAACCCCCGCATCACAAGACTAGCTCACACATGAAATGGGTAGTCCAAGCATGAGCCGGTCTCATAGCGAACGGGTGACAAATTAAAAACAAGTCCCTGGCTAGGCGGAATCTAAACCTGTACCAATTAAATTCAAGAACAAGACGAGTGCAATGCAGAAGCAAATGATATCAAATGATAACAACAAGAGCTCACAAGTTCAACATAAATAACAATGGGCTACAAGCCCTATTTAAAATAATTACATGCAATGGCCACGGGCCTAAATTAAATACATGAATCGGCATGGCCGACAACAATAATCATAAATCATGCGATTTCACACAGGCCTATTTAAACAAACGATACAATTAAATAAAGTACATGAGACTCAAGTGTATAAGTGTGACTTGAAAGAATACTAAGATTTGACTCCCACCTAGCAAAACCTGCAACGAAATGAGAGGTGGGAAAGAGGGGTCAGTCTCTAGAAGACTAAGCGAGCAGGGACTATACATATATATAGAAACATGCACATGCAAGTCATAAATCCCGAGCAAAGTTTTCTTTGAAGTTAGTTCCCATTAAGGGATGGAAATGGCTATCAATGCTCGGACTTTAAGACTAAGCCAATTTATAAATACTTTCATTAATTGCTTGATCATTAGGCTCGGCGAGTGAGCGTGCATAATTCTCCAACCTTACTTCGACCGTATACAATAAACGTGATAATTAATAAAAACGTGATAATGCAAGCATTAATCATTACAATCGTTCGTTACGTTCATTCATTCATGATATTCGTGCATAAAATATTTTCCAACCTTCTTCTCCCGGGTTGATGGTCAGGCCTGTAGACCCGAGCCATCCAATCATTACGTGTCGAGATGGGGGCTCATGTAGCACCTCCCCTAGTACTACAACCCCCGCACCGCAGCACTTCCCAGGTAAAGGATAGGTCCTTCACCCAAGAAATACTACGGCGAACGGTTAGGTAATATTTAAGTAGAG
>JBBMKE010412794.1:0-11487 GCA_037834125.1 Lippia alba | reverse complement strand
GGGGTCACACATCCATTGCTAGATTACGATCGTGTGATCTGTGAAGTGAATAATTAATTAAGTGAATTAATTATTTATTGTCACTGCTAATCGAATATTGAACCTAAAAGGTCACACACAAATGCCAGAATACGAGGGTTTTGGATAGGAAGTTAATATGATTAACAAAGGATCAAAATGTTGATCGAAGAGGGATTTTTTCCCCACCACGGGTCAAGAACAAGGCGTGATTGCCACGTGTATTGTACACGTGTGCAATCGTGGTTCATGCTTTTCTTGATATTAATTGATTAAATGTAATTAATTAATTTAAGTCTAATATTAAATTATGAATTAATTATTAGAATATTTCTCAAATATGTAACCCAATAAATAAATAATTAGGAATTGATTTATTTAATGAAATAAGACTTTTAACTTTAGGAAAGTTGAAAAGTTCAACTTCCTATTGTAGGAGAGAGAAAGTTGATTCTTGCTAGGAATTGGAAAATAAGTCTAAGCACTTATTTTCTAATTAAATTAAATGATTAATTAGTTAATTAGTGAGCAAGAAAATAAATCCCATTGGTTCTTGGAAACCTTAAGGGGGTTCGGACCATATACGTCTAAATAAAGGGGTTGGGGCTTTCTCATTCTTTGGACCAACACTCAAGAAGTGTTACATATTTTTGGAAAAATAAAATAAAAGAAAAGCTTTCCAAAGCACAGGTTTCCTAGCCAAAACACAAGCCACAGAACTAACATTCTCCCTAGCTTGATCGTGTTCTGCGACTGGTGTGGATACGATTTAGAGGATCGCTGCTTTGGGATCTATCGAAGGTCGTTCGAGGGTATTCCGCACGAAGAGCGTTTAGTAGGCGGTACTAGCGACATAAGAAAACTTGTATCAATGTGAGTTTTTTAGAACCACGAACTAATACGATAATCGACAACTTCCGGTCTTGCTTGTTTGGAGAAAAAAAATAATTTCCGCTACGTTTACCTTTCCGTTTTTCCAACACTTAGTGCGTTTTATTTCATTTCGTACCGTTTTTTGTACATCTTGACTCCATTGTCATTTGTACCTAAAAAGAGACCATACATATCGCATTTAGGCTAAAAAACGTGCAATAAAATATTAAATCTCTCATTAAAACATGCATGAAAAACGTACTTAACAATTATTAGCACACATGTGACCGTCGTGGGCTTTTCTTCAAAATCACCCTCTTTTGCTAATTAGAGTAGTTTCATGTAAAATGAAGAAAAGAAAAAAAAAATATTCAAATACATTTAGAGTAGTTGCACGTCAAAAGAAGAAGAACAAAACAAATATTCAAATTTAAAATTAGAGTTGTTGCACCTCAAAAGAAGAAGAACAAAACAAATATTCAGATTTACAATTACACCAGTCGCACCTCAAAAGAAGAAGAAAATAAACATTCAAATTATTGAATCAATATAATTGGTAATTTAAATATTCAAGATATATTAGAAAATACTTACAATTGGTTTTTGAGTTTTCTAATTTTGTGTTGCTCTCCCCAAAGAATAAATTGCATGTAATGTTTTGATTTTATGTTGCCCTTCGTAAAGAATAAATTGTATGTAGTAGTACTCTATCTTTATTTTTTAATTTTTTAATTGAATTGTGCACGATTTTCCTTCTCCTAAACATACAAGACATAATATTAGAATACTATCAGAATTAATTTATTCAAAAGCTTATAAGATTATAATTATATAGTGTTTTGTAATTAAAAAATATTTATACAATTATATTTTGATTACTATATAATAAAAAAAGATTATGCAATTATATTTTAATTAGAATTACATGAAGATAATTAAGAATTTGATTAGAATAAAATATCCTGAAAGAATATTTATATATTTATTATTTTACAAAACTACCCTTAATTGTATTTTATTAAAAGTCTTACAATAAGGGTATTTGGCCTATCACAATAAGAATATCTATGTAGCAATTTAGTATTTTACAAGAATATCCTTAATTATATGTTATTAAAAAACGAGTTAATTGCACCAAAAACCATATGATATACCTAATTAGCACTCATAACCTTGTGATTTAAAAATTCTCAAAGAGAACCCTGTGATTGTAATAAATTAGCACTTATTTAGCATTTCAAACCATACATCCGTGGTTGTAGGGTTTTGAGTGTTAACTTTAATACAATCACAGGGTTTTCAGTGCTAATTTATATAATCACAGGGTTTTCTTTTAGAATTTTCAAATCACAGGATTCGGAGTGCTAATTAGGCATAACACAGGGGATATCCGTGCAAAAAAACTCAATAAAAAACTTAAATAAGGGTTTTTTTTTACACACGCACACCCAAGCGGGGATTCGAACCCGGGACCTCGCCCTCAGGAGTGAATCCAATTACCACTTGGACCAACCCCTATTAGCTGACAATAAGGGTATTTTGACTGATCTCAAAGTTTCAAAAAATCAAAAACTCAACTTGCACTTTTAAATATAATATATATAGACTATTAATTGCCGACTCTCGCCAATAGGGGTTGTCCAAGTGATTTGAAAGTTTTTTCTCGAAGGCAAGGTCTCGAGTTCAAATCCCTCTGGCCACTTGGAGATGTGTTTAAAAAAAAAATTGCCGAACTCTCTCATAGGCTGTGGTGCGAACTACGTCGTAGTATGGATCAAGTGTAGCAATTTAGTATTTTAACCTTAATTATATGTTATTAAAAAACCTACAATAAGGGTATTTTGACCGATCTTAATGTTTCAAAAAACTAAAAACTCAACTCGCACTTTTATAATATATATAGAATATTAATTGCCGACTCTCGCCAATAGGAATTGGTCCAAGTGATGAGAAAGTATCGCTCTGACCATTTGAAGGTGTGTTTGAAAAAAAAAATAAATTGCCAACTCTCTCATAGGCTGTGGTGCGAACTACGGCGTAGGGAATTTCCTTATTAATAGAACATGGATCAAGTGGAGCAATACAAAATTCATAAAAAATATGCTTTATTTAGTATCAATTAGGCCCAATTTGTAGCTCTTCATGGCCTATGCTGTTGGGCCTCATTATGTATATATACATTTTGCTGCAAACACGCACCGCAAAATCAAATAACTGACTCCAACTGAATCAAACAAGCAACAATAACCGGCAAACTAGAAGCACTAGAGCGGGCCGAGGCAGCTAGCCTAACAAGAGACTGAACGACACAATTGCTTTCCTGACGAACATAGCTAAACTGATAAGAGACCTAGAGTGCTAAACTTCCTAATTTAGCGGGCCGAGGCAGCTAGCCTAACAAGAGAGTGAACGACACAATTGCTTTCCTGACGAACATAGCTAAACTGATAAGAGACGTAGAGTGCTAAACTTTCTAATTCCATAAACCAGAATACCAACCGGGAAATTATCCACCGACCATCAACGGAATTTGGAAATCAAAGGCAAGCAATTCCCCCTCAAAATAATGCAATCCCAACCGTGAATCAAGGTTACATGAAGTCCCTAAATTGCAGCTCAAGCCTCAAACGAATTCTGATTACAGTTGGCCTTGTCCAATGCCACAATCTCAATCAAGACAATTACCAAAAGAGTTCAGCACAGCTCCGAAACCTTCTTCTCCCTTTTGAGCAAAGCAAGTACCATCAACATTAAATCATTAAAGAGTATGTTTCCGTCTACATTCGTGCAAAATTGAGTAACTACAATTCGTATCCCATTAGATCAAAATATCACATAATCTACCCTTTTAAAATTGAAAAAATGTAATTGAGTTCATTCTTTTCACGAAATTTTTCTTGAATTGACTATTTCACCACTAATTAATTCTTTTTTTTTGGGTAAAAAATACTAATTAGTTCATCACAACAAACCACACATTATTCTCAAGTGACATACAAATAATTTATCACATTTTTTGGAAGATCAACCCATTATTCGTCTGTAAATTGATATTTACAATGCATTTTTCCGGCTTCCGCCCTCAATTAGTGGTGAGATATAGTCATTGAAGAGTAATTTTGTAAAATATTCAACCGAAAATGAGTCCATTTGTAATTTTTCAAATTTAAAATAATAAATTGTATAATATTTTCATTTAATAATATACAAATTATAATTACTCAATCCCAATTAGGCGCAAATATAAACGACCTAGTTATTAAATTACATACTACTTCAGTACTGAATTGTTCAATAGGTCTAACATGAAAACGTACTACTTTCACTGAATTATTAAATTATTTCATATGATGAATATAATGAATGGTTCTCAAAAAATGAAATATATTTGTTTGAGTTAAAACATTAAAAAGGCGAAACGATGACTTACTGTTTGAGATATTTATTTATATGGTGGGCACCTCTGCCTGTAGCCCACACAAGAAACATATAGCTTTACTTTCTTTTATCCGTTCATATTACACCATACAAATATATATTCCCAAGCAAAGAATATCGTGTATCACAATATTCTCTCCTTTTCATTTTAATTTCTGAGAATATTAGTTTAAATATTTGGGATTTATTTTAATTACGTTCTAGTACTTGTCTTTTTTGAAACGATGGTTGATTTAAATGATTAATAAATTAGTTATTCAGGATAATGATATAAATTCGAATATGTAAAAGTGTAATATATATATATATATATATATATATATATATGTATATATATATATATATATATATTTATCTTTTGGGACTAAACAACTTAGAAAATTGAAAACGTTTGCCAAAATTTGATTTGGTTGAACCTAAAAGATGTATTATCGTCCTTAAATTTTCACCAATTACATGATAAATATAGAAGACTCATCCCTCGTTATGTCAATTTATCTAATTAAATCAGGCTCGAATTAAAATTACCTAATAAACCATATAATTCATCTAAATAGTAGATTAAATTCAAAACAAATTTCAAATGTAGGGCATTTTGGTTTTCTTGCTAGTGATTATATTAATTCATACTTCACTTGACTACTATAAAGACCAAAACAGAAAAAAGGAAGATTCCTATTTATTTACTAGTAATAGGAACATCCATTAATTATCTTTAATCTTTTTGACTTAGACCAAAAAAGACTTAGATTTCCAAGTCATATGGTCAATTCCTCGCTGTATACATCTTTTCCTTGCAATTCTTGGATAATTCTCACCGGGTTAGTACAATAAAAAAGATAATTATATTTATTAATAATAAATATAAATCTTTGGAAAAACATTCAACATGAATATGTAAAAATATATAATTAGTTGATTTCAATTTAATCATGCCTAAATTAGAATTGTTTATTCCTAACTGTCTACCCAGACCAGAACACAACTTACATTTCCAAGTCATTGTCAGTTTGTCACTTCCTCACCCAGAACGTGCCTCTTGATAAAAAGTGTGGAGAATGATTTTGAAATGCAAATCAAGAAGCACGTTATATAACTAACTAGTTAGTTGAAAACACATTTTCTCTCTTTTAAAATAAAATAAAAAACACATTTTCTCACACATAAAATAAAAAAGTTCCTTACATTCCACCCGAATATGTATTTAACTCCCACATATTTCTTATGCAATTTATATAAACTATTGCATTTCCATAAGTATTATTAAAAAAATAGGAAACCTCATACTTTTATTTTTTGGTGGAACAGGAAATTGCATACTATTGTCTTGTATTTAGGTTTAATTATAATATAGCTCATTTAGATCGAAAAATTATATTTTAGTTCCTAATTTTTAAGAGCTATTTGTTGTCCTTGATGTCTGTTAGGGTTCCGTTATGTCAATCCAAAAGTATCCCTAATTTTTTTAATTATTTTGTAACTTCAGGAAAATATATTGTTAAATTCATAATTTATAAGAATCGTTTTTTTTATATTTCCAAACTTTAGGAATAATTTTGTAACTTTGATCATATATTCAGTGTAACACTCTTATAGAACATCAAGAGTATACTTATATTTTTACAAGTTCCGTTAGAGATCTCATACCAAATAAAATTTTTAAAAATTAAAATATAATTTTTTAATTTAAATAAATTATACTATAATTAAACATAAATATAAAACAGTATTGACATAAATCTCTTCAAAAAAATTATACTAGAAAAGTAAGACCGAATACTAAGTTGAGTTTTATTCAGTTTTCTTTTTTTTTTTTTCCTTTTAATTTCTCTCTCTTCCTACAAATCTATAAATACCACTGTTTCTCTCCACCTCTCAACATCATTTCATCTCTTTCTTCGGTCTCCAAAAACAATCACAAAAAATGGGAATCTTGTCCATCTCCTTCGCTCGCGTAGACAAGATCACCACAGACTTCATATTCTCAGTCCTTCCCGACGCAATCCGGTTCATAATTCTCGTTCTGGGCTTCTCCATAACCTGCTACAGACGCCTGATTTCCCATTACGAGTTCATATCCATGATCAACAACAGAAGCTTCGAATTCGTGTGCGGAAAGGAGAAGAATTCGAAGCAAGATTTGTCGCGATGTACTATCTGTTTGACGGAGATGAGCGACGGTGAAGTGGCGAGAACATTGCGGTGCGGCCACACGTTCCACCGGAGCTGTCTCGACCGGTGGCTGATCAGAAGCAGTAGCGGTGGCGGCGGAGGAAGCTGCCCGCTTTGCAGGGCGGCGGTGCTGCCGCGGGAAGCGGTGGCGGAATATGAGCTGCTGCAGAAGGATAGTTCGTTTGAGAAGGAATTGGCGCTTTTCTTGCTGCCTACTTTGAGTTCTGGGATTTGCAGAAATTGTTGTACACTTTCGAGTTCAAATTATTGATTGTTATCCTGTTCAATTTAGGAGTACTGCGGTATATTGTTGAGTAGTGACGGTGGTTTTGTAGGATAATTTTAATTTAAACTTCGTTCGGGTCTAAACAGTGTAATTATGAAACGATTATATTATATTTTTCGTGTAATTGATGAAATGATGAATCTATTATAATTAGTTGGATACGGAAATTGCATTGATTTAGAATTTATTATTTTGGTGGAAATGTATGAGAATATGTTCAAGGAGGGGAAGAAAAAATATGGAATTTCTTGGGGAACTTCTTTGTTGTTTTGGTGGAAATGTAGGAGAATATGTTCAATAAGGGGCAGGAAAGTATAAAAATTCTTGGGAAACTTCGTCCCTTCTATTTGTAGGATTTTTTATTTTTTTTAATTTAAGATACTTCAAAGTGGAATTTGAATATGGTCATGTTATTGTTCTAGAAAAAATAATTTCATTTAAATCAATTCCTATTGACTAATTTGTACGAAGTTATATTCTTTTTTTTTAAGTAGAACAAAGTTATATTGTGTATATATTTTTATTAAATTTAATAAAGGATTAATTCTAATTCCCCTCTTTGTTTTTTTCTTCAGTGTCATTTATCCTCTAATCTTTTTACGAAATGTAACACTTAATCTCCTTTAACAAACTTTGATATGTGATCCATCACAACGACTCAAGTTTCAAGATTATCGTTATCGTGTTCTTCTCTCTAAGTCAAACAAAACTCATACCTCAATCGATCATATTGGTCTCCGAAAGTTGCTGCAAAGCTTCCCCCATCTTGTACCACTTTTGATCGATATATTTTCTCTTTCGCTAGTTGTCAGTTTTAGTTTTGAGACCACGCGTCGAGAGATTCAAGTTAACATACAATATTGACATATTTGAAATATGTCCTGAATAAATATGCGCTACTTAAATAACTTATGTACGATATTTTTTAAAAATTAAAATGATAATTACATCTATTCAAAAATTAGAGAATAAAAAGTACTACACACCAATAAAATAAGATAATGTCTTGAAATTAACCCTTTAACTAAATAATAAATTTTTTGGACAAAAGGTGGTTTCAAGATCTTTATGGCTTATACTAGAAAATTCTATAATTCTATTTATTATAATTAAGGTAATTTTAATTGTCTGGCCTATCTAACTTTATCAAATCAGTATAAAAATATAAAATACTTATATTTGTCGTACAACTTGTACAAATTTAAAAAAATTGATCAATTAAATAACAACAGTAGTAGTAGACCGGTCAATATGATTCTAGATTTTATGCTATATTATTAATGGTTTTCTGTTATTTCCTAAAGTCACATATCTCTAACCACAAATCTAGCATGATGATTAATGAATTAACAGAATGTCAGTACCATTAAGATTTAAGACCCAATTGCTTTTGATGTTTGGAGTCTCCGGCTTCGTACTAATAGTCTAATACCACAAGACTAGGATGGTCCACATGAATTTCACGAAAATTTCGATATTCAAATTCAACAAACAAATTTTAGGAATATTGACAGAGTGCTTTCATACTGGGTCCTCAAATTATATTCAAGTACCCAAATATATTTATTATTATGAATTGTTACCTACCATAGTCTTGTCCACTTATGAAGACTTCGTATTTATGAACTAAACTAGTTTAGCAGTTTGTCTGTCCTATAATTAATTAGTTTATTTCAGGTTTAGATTTTGAGGTTACTCCGGATTATATGCGTTTGAAATTTTGAATTCAAGTTTGAAACATTTTAATGTTCGGATGCTCCGATTTTTCATTTCGTGCAGTACTGGACATATATCAAATACAGATACAATTCGAACATAACACCAATATATATACCACAGGACAAAAATTCTTCAAATTTTTTTTAAAAAAAAAATCCACACGATGGGGACATGTATCGGACACGGTAGGAATACGGGAAAACAAATATTTTTTTATATGTTTTTTTTCAAAGAATATTATATATTTTTTTTAAAAAAATGAAAAAATTGTATAAATTTACTAAACTTATATTATTATCCATTTAAATATTTTTAGAGGAAATATTATTTTTCGTACTCTAAAAATGCTCTTATTCGATTTTGGTCCTAATATTTTAACTTTTCTCAAATTGCATCATTTTTATTCCACATTTCTCAATTTTAGTCCTCCGTATCCTACGTGGCAAAAAATTGGGAATTTTTCCTTCAAAATCTGAGTTGGCACGTGACGTGGATTATTAAAAAATAATAATAAAATGACTAAACTATTTTTATTTAACAAAATACCCCTCTATTATATATATATTTTTAATGTTGCCCCAACTTTCTCTAATTTACCGTTGTTGTTTCGTTGTCCGGATGAATTGGACTATGGGACCACCATGTTTCTTACCAGTTTGACCCAATTCTATTACCGAAAATTCTCGTTTGAGGTCCTAAAAGTCGCACCACTGCACCATCTTCAAAGGGTTATATCTCCGCCAAAACAACATGTCAATCCTCGAGACCACTCCCAATAGATTCCTCCTGAAGCGTACTACAATGCACATGCCGTGAGTGCTCCAATTAGCCGCCGAAATCATCGGAGACTGAGCTGAAAGTTGCATCTGTTGCGCGTGCGTCAGCCACAACTACGCCGACCAATATCTCCATTGTCCAGTTGTTTTAGACCAAGAAACTACTTCCAAGTTGTAGCTCTCGTCGTGTGAATGAATTTCCATACTTCATTCACCGAATTCCGTTATCGGAGCTAGCCGCACGACTTGTTCAAAGTTTTTGCATATTTGAAACTCGATCAGGCATGTTTAAAAGGTCATATCTTTCAAATCGTTGATTGGATCTCAATTCTGTCTATGTCATCATGTTCCTTGCATCACGGTGTTCGATTTACACTACTCATTTGTAAAATTCCGTCGAGAAACGAATAATTTCGATTTTCGGTAATTATGTGGCATTACTTATTTATTTTTGTAAATATTAATAATCGTGTCATGTGCCAACTCAAATTATAGAGGAAAATTTAGGAAAACTCCCCAATTTTTGCAACGTAGGATGCGAAAGACTAAAATTGACAAATGTAAAATAAAAAAAGATGCAATATGATAAAAAAAAATAAAATATCAGAACCAAAATTGAATAAGAGCATCTTTGGAAGGCAAAAAAATGATATTTCTCCAATTTTTTATTATTATTTTTACCTTAATTTTTTTTCATAATATTGTGATACACAAAATGTAATAATAATATTTATAATGAATTTAAAATTAAATTTAATATGACTTTATTTTATTTAACTTTATTATGATAAATATCTTTTATTTTAAATCAATAAAAATATAAATAATTTATTATATATAATATAGTCGTGTCGGGGTTATTTGATGTCCTGAATTTTCAAACAAAAATCCGTGTTACTGTGCCTGTAGGTTTTCATATCCTTACACCATAATGAAACACAGATTGTAATTAATAGATAAAGGTTTTACATCTTGTTGAGAATATAAGAATGAGATCGGAATGATATGGATAATCTCTATCCTTAAAGTGTTAATTGCCCCTAACTCTCTGAGTTTACTAAAAGGTTGCAGACGATTTACTTTTAGGATATATGTCAAGCTGGGGAGAATTTTAGAAAATTAGCAATTTGCCATAATTTAGATGAGTATTGTTGTAAAAATCAGATTAGCAGGAGGAGCTATTTTAAGCTTTCAAGGGTTAGCCAGGTATTAATTAGGAATTTGAACGAATTAATTTCAGGTATAATGGCCTAAAATTAAATCCCTTAAATGCCCACTACCTGACTGTTACATCCCTCAACGAAACTGAAATTTGAATCGTGCGAAGTGCAAAGTGCCCCATCAAACACCACATTCGCCTATGCCCGGTCCACGGCCCCTGGACACGGGCAGTGCGGTGCACCGCACCTCGTGTGAGCCTTTTAGTCCACCTCACATTAAATGAATTAATAACACCCTTAATATCTTAGCTTATGTAGCTGAGAATACTATGCTATCAAATCAATGTGGGACAAGTATAGTTTTCCAAACACCCTTTCATATGCATCTTTGATATTCCCAATAATCCTCCAA
Source organism: Lippia alba (assembly GCA_037834125.1). Classification (NCBI taxonomy): domain Eukaryota; kingdom Viridiplantae; phylum Streptophyta; class Magnoliopsida; order Lamiales; family Verbenaceae; genus Lippia; species Lippia alba. Next base: position 633 of record JBBMKE010412794.1, on the reverse strand, counting down.
TAATTAAATGGGATTACCAATGCATATGTCCAACAATCCCCCACTTGTTTGGAAAACTACTCTTTTGCTAAACAAGTCACTGAATAATTTATCAAAGACCACGTGCCTAAAGGAAGATGTGACGAATATTGAACCTTCCCTTAGTGTAAATAATCCAAAACTGCATCGAAGTTGATGGTGTCCGTAGATTGAACCTCAACTCCTTTGTGATGCAATCAGTATTATCACACACATGTTTTCTTTCTCAAACAGCAAGCACTCAACTGTTTTGCGCTTATAAACCCATACGCCATATCCCGTTTCATGAACCTTTAAGTGAGTAAACTACAACTCTTTATAAGAAGCGACTTCACTTCTAGTTCGTATAGGCAAAATATTTCTTGAGCATTTGTTGCAATAGTGCATCATTTTTTTAAGAGCCATACAAACAAGTTCACGTATCACATAAAAACGCAGTTAATAATTAAATCACACACTACTACTACCACCCCGTGTTTCCGGACCGACAGGTAATTGTGTGATTTAATTATTAATTGCATTTTTATGTGATACGTGAACTTGTTTGCATGCTTTTAATTTATTTTTTGCCTTAGTATAATTAGTTTTGGACTCAATTGTACCTAATTTAAATGT